>JAVYIG010006181.1:0-122912 GCA_035222895.1 Strongylocentrotus droebachiensis
ATTTATCACAATAATAACATTAAGGCATCCTGGCAGAGAAAATTTGTGATTATTAAAAAAATTAAATTAACCAAAAAAAAAAAAATATATATATATATAAATAGTAATGTACATTAAACAAAAAACATAAAATGCTGGAAAGAAAGCCATAAAATTGATTTGCTTTAGGTTACTGGACCTTTGCTGCTGTTTATCTAAAGTTAGTTAAATAACCTATTTTCCTGTAAGATGAATCGTGATGCATACTTCTGAATAAGATATTACAAGGGACTTAGCTGTATTATGGATTTCTTCATTTATTTACCAGCTTACGTATATATGTAAATAGTAAAGAAAGTGTTGCAGCATTTGCTTTTGTATTACATGAAATGATGTATGCTAAATTACTTCAGTGATATATGAGCTTAAAGATGTCCATTTGTAGTCCATGCATGTAGCTACTAAATACTGTATATTGTGTGTACAGAGAGGAATCGTAACACATCAAATTAATTATTTAATGAACGCTTCTCTTTGTGCTGTTAATCTAATTCTACAATGCTGTACTTAAAAGAAAAAGTCGCCTCCTTAGCATCCCTCGTAGTAAGAAACGGGCCAAGTGCCATATTATGATTTCTGTTAATGCATATAGTACTCTGCAGTCAATTCACATTACACACCATGCATGCTCAATGTGTATGCTTTGATGTCGGCGGCGGCGTAGCCCAAAAGAAAAATCCATAATATTTTCACTTTCAAGGGCTGATTTGCCCCCGGGGCCCCTCAGCAAGCACTTGTACAAGGAGGAATAATTTTCTTGAGGGATGCTCTAAAAAAAAAAAACGATGATGGCGACAAAAAGGGCGCCTCAGGGTGTTGTACTCAATTTCATTCATACCCGATTCAGAAGGAGGAAAAAATTGATGTTGAGAATTAGGCATAGGACTCTTCACACGTAATAGCACTCATGAAAATAAAACTCGAGTGCTATGTCTGTAAATTATTCAGACCATTTCACAAGATCTATGTGAGGTGTGATGATGTCACGTGTTACCTCTTTTTTAATGGGTCTTTAAACATTTATCGTTAGCGAAACGTGGGTGAATTTTCAAAATCGTTCTCAAGTTGCACTTTCTCCTTAAGTCAATCTATTTATAGTATTGTTATTATTTTTTTCAAGTATACCCGGAGCATCAATGATGTTAATAATTGATATGCACCAATTAGTTGACTGCAAACAATTAAATAAAAATATTTTTAATAATCATTTTGAGGACTAATTGTGATTGTAGTTAACTCTTTAGCCATAAATTCATAGGCATTTATAATTTATAGAGTCAACCTACGCAGTTAGAATACTGAAATGGTTAACAATTTTGACTGCATATGGCTGGTTACAGATAGTTAACTTTAGAATAAAGCACTACTTTCGACACTTTATAGCATATTAGCGATTGATTTCCAGTCAAAGCTTACAATCATTTCCATCGTTTGACTTCATTTCTAAAGTGTTAATAATGTCCCCTGGTGATAATTCCTTTACTAGTTTGAGGCAATGTATACAAAAGAGTAGTTGAAATATTCTTTAAAGGATAACCAAAAGTTCTTTGACTTTAAAAGAATTCACAGATTGTTTGCCTTACATTTTATTGAATGAAGGAATGGATACATTTCAATTAGAAACCACTTTTCATTTCAATTTCAATGAGATACCAACATTTGATGGTTTGGTATTTATTGCAAATATTTTTACAGAGTTTTGTGTATGAATGTATCTGACATATGATGTATGTATGATACTAATCAAGAAAGAGGTGATGATGATGATGATGATGATGATGGTGGTGGTGGTGGTGGTGGTGGTGGTGGTGGTGGTGGTGGTGGTGGTGGTGGTGGTGGTGGTGGTGGTGGTGGTGGTGTGGTGGTGGTGGTGGTGGTGGTGGTGGTGGTGGTGGTGGTGACGACGACGATGATAAGGAGAATGATGATGATGATGACGACGATGATAAGGAGAATGATGGTGATGATGATGATGACGATGATAAGGAGAATGATGGTGATGATGATGATGATGATGATGACGATGATAAGGAGAATGATGGTGATGATGATGATGATGATGACGATGATAAGGAGAATGATGGTGATGATGATAATGATGACGATGATAAGGAGAATGATGGTGATGATGATAATGATGATGACGATGATAAGGAGAATGATAGTGATGATGATGATAATGATGATGACGATGATAAGGAGAATGATGGTGATAATGATGATAATGATGATAATGATGATGACGATGATAATGAGAATGATGGTGATGATGATGATAATGATGATGACGATGATAAGGAGAATGATGGTGATGATGATAAGGAGAATGATGGTGATGATGATGATAATGATGATGACGACGATGATAAGGAGAATGATGGTGATGATGATGATAATGATGATGACGATGATAAGGAGAATGATGGTGATGATGATGATAATGATGATGACGATGATAAGGAGAATGATGGTGATAATGATGATAATGATGATGACGATGATGAGGAGAATGATGGTGATGATGATGATAATGATGATGACGATGATAAGCAGAATGATGGTGATGGTGATGATGATGATGATGATGAAAATAATAATGAGAATGATGATGACGATGATAATGGAGGTAGTAATGATGATAAAGATGATGATGGTGGTGGTGGTGATGATGATGATGATGATGAAAGTGATGATGATGATGGTGATACTAATGATGATGCAGGCAATAATGCTAGAGATAATGATGATGTAGATAATAATGATGAAAAGTGAGGATAATGATGTAAACAGTAGCGATTTAACTGGATACAAAACGCTTCTGAAATGTCATCCTCGCATCTGCATTAGAGTTAAATAATTCCATGTAAAATTTACCAAGCAGCACAGTTTTAGTTCAATGATTGCACAGCACATTTGTATAGGTCTATTCATGCACGTTCATGTACAATAGATGTAATATTAACGGGAATACTTGAGACAGAAAACATAGACAGACCATTGTCTCTGTTAAGGGGATCTTTGATAATTCTTTTATATATTGGGTCATGGAAGACAGAGTGTGAAGTTCAAAGCATCTACGGATCACGTTTGCAGCTGGATAACCGTGACCAAGTTTGGCGCGTGAAACACAGTTTTCATGTGTGAGAGTAGTATGTTTCGACACTTGCAATGTGGTGTTCGCATTTCATGAATCTTCGAGAGATCAAAATGGAATAGAGTATGTGCAGTGATTGTAGGTATTGACGTAACTGTGTATATGCGCAGCCTTCAGAACTTTGTGTGAGAGACTGAACATCAATCGATAGAAAATGTGTCCTATATATGGTGAGAGACGGAAACGTGTTGACCCATATATTCTACACACATTTAAACTCTTATCGGGCTGTCGATATTATAATTGCAAGTGAAATGGAACAAGATGCATCATGTCTGAAAACTCACTTACAATTATATACTTAAGGCTTTCCTATTATATACCAAATATGGAAACACATGTTGCTTGATCATGATCTTACCTTAAAGCATGTTTATCTTTGCTTTGAACCCTATAATTTCTCTGCTAATTTGTTCATCTAGGGTATGCCTTTTTACTCATTAACTGACCTGCTGCAGCGGTTGTAAAATTATTTGATGTAATAGGCGGAGTAATAATATCTGTAAAGCGCTTAGAGGCGGTATTTCGATTTTAAGCGCTAAATAAATCCAGATTATTATTATTTGCATTGTGGTGTTGGTATCATGGAATGAATACTACCGGTAAGTGTGAATCAGGAGCATTTTTTCAAGGCAGCTAAGTTGCTAGCTAGCTAGCTAGCATAAATTTATTTTGTTAATCACTTGTGTTATGTTACCTGGATGTGTGATCTCCGTAGCAGTAAATATCATGATTCAGTTTGTAAATGAGATAAGTATTGAGGTAAAACATTTCTTTTCAAAAATACTTTCCAATTTTAACAAGAGAAAGTATGTTGAGCATATCTCATTCTTCTCATGTTACTCTATCCACTTTTCCTTCTTACTCTTTCTTACAGTGCATATAGACATATTGTGATATGCGGTATATATTTAAGTACGGTATATTATTATTATGCTTTATCAGAAATCTATATCAGAGTTATCATTTGGTTTCTCTCTCTTTCTCTTTTACACCTACAGCCCCAATAATGGTCACCGCCCAGTCACCCGGTCCCTCACCGCACCCCCTAGCACCGGTACTACTGAGGATGGGGGTAAGAAGATTCTTTCCAAGACCGGGCGGAGCATCGTCATGGCAGCCCCTCCCATCTTCAGTATCTCAAGTCAAGGTAGGAGAAGTGTGAAGTGGAGTGTTGTCTTGGTAATGAGGATGTGATGATGATGATGATGATGAGGACAATGATGATGACAATGATGATGATAATGATGTTCCATATTGGTATTCATTAATATTGCATTTGATGATGAGATTGCATTATCTAAAGTAGATGTAGAGTCAGCGAGATGGGGAGAAATATAAACACTGGTGTCACAATCATGAGCTGTCGGAACATATTAACAGAAATTTAGGATTTTTTTTGAGAGGGAAAGAGACAGAGAAAGACAGAGAGAGAGAGAGAAAGAGAGAGACGTAAAGAGAGAATTCATATGA
Organism: Strongylocentrotus droebachiensis; assembly: GCA_035222895.1. Lineage (NCBI taxonomy): Eukaryota > Metazoa > Echinodermata > Echinoidea > Camarodonta > Strongylocentrotidae > Strongylocentrotus > Strongylocentrotus droebachiensis. The sequence continues at coordinate 4,667 of JAVYIG010006181.1, forward strand.
AGAATATCTAAGACAAAATCTGGTTGATATAACAAGAGGGACAACAAACAAAAAATTCATATCAACTGTCATCTATAGGGAAAAAGAACATTACAAGTGTGAAAATGCCTTTAAAAAAAAAGGAGAACGAATATACAGATACACACATTCCATACAAAAAAATTAAACCTGAGATTGTCTTTAAAACGTGGCCTATATTTACCCAAGTATATTCCATGGCAGTTTCGTTTGAATATTTATGAGGTAGATGTAATTTGACTTAATTCTTCACTGTACACCCACCCATTGTCTTATCTGTCGTGTGCTCTTCCGGCAGGCAGTGTCTGCCAAGGCTCTGTCAAGGGGGTATATTGGTTTTTGGAGAGCTCTCTCTCTCTCTTGTGATCCTCTTAGCAGATTAATTGATCTCAATGTCAAGTAAGAGATCTGCCAACCCTCATCCTGACACAGATCCAATGTCCCCAGTGGAGGGTACAGGGTCTGTTCACACAGGAGGATTAACATCTCTTCCTCGCGTCTGGATGATGTAGAGTGTGTCCACACAAGAGAAGTAAAATGTCCTTTGTGGACAATATAGGTATCGCATAAAGTCACATACATGTATGGGTAATAGGGTCTGTTCATACAAGAGGAATAATTCTCTGTGTTCATGATTTAGAGACTGTTCACATAGGAGGATTAAAGTCGTAAGGATTGGTTTTATTGAACATTATAAAAGTTTTTTTTGCTCATTTTTAAACTACGTGCAAACAGCTAAAAAAAATCTGGCATCTAAAACCAAACACACACTCTAGAGGTGGGGGTTTTGGTTTTTTTTTTTTTTTGTGGTCATGTTTACTGGTAGTTGTCTAGCAACTTTCGACAAAACATGAAGGAGAATCTACGACTTTTGATTGCAGTGCAAATGCAGCTAATTGTAAATCCACTTATGTTCAAATGTGAGCTGAACTCGATGTTTTTGTTCAAAATTTTGAGAGATTCTTACACAAATGAATTTTTGTTAAATCACAGACCGTGAGATGCCTATCACCAACGCTCTTAGCTTCTTTCAGTATATATCCGAGAAAGCTTAGTGGAATGTTATCAAACAAAGAAGGCTGAAGGCGAGGGACTTTGATTACTCTCATCTTCTCTTGAAGACGAGGAAATTGAATTGCATCTCCAAGGACACCAGCTGAGGTGCGCATTAAAACAAGACATGAGAGGATAAAAACATGATGTTAAAGTGAGAAATAGAGATGAGCAAAGGCCAAATTATATCGAGTTGTGCATCTATAAATTAAGGAGACAGAACATGATGGAAATTAAGTGAAAATGGAAATTAATAGTTGCGAAAGTAAATGAATGCATCTGGCAATGGCTAGAAATAGATTTCTTTTTAAATTTTGAAATACAATTTAACAAGACTTCCTCAGGACAGGAAACTATATTTTAACAGGAATTGTTTTATTTTGTCTAAATTGAAGGTAGATGGACTAAACCCAACTAAATTTGAAGTGTTTTTAAATCAAATGACCTTGCTGAGTAAGAAATTCGTGAAATTTAAGCCAAAAGAAGAAGAAACATCATATATTGTAACAGTGGTCTGAATGATAAATAATAGAGGTATTTTAAAATTCAAAGTCGAATGCCTGGGATTTTTTGTTTTGTTTTTTAATTTGACGAATAGGTTCTAGGGAACAATCTGTAAGTTTGGCATAATTTTCTGAACATGTTCAATATTTATAGTTGTTTTTATGGAAATATGAGAGACATAAAGCTCTTTCTGGTTCTTAGTGAGCAAGAAGTTGTGTAAGGATTAAGAAATTCAAAAGCTTAAAGTAGTCACCCGAAAAATCAAAAGTGTTTTGAATTGATGCAAAATTCATATCATTGCTAAGGGGAAGTCTTACTAATCAAATATAAAAACTTCCCTCTTCAAAAGATATTTGGGGCCCATAATCATCTCTCAAAAAAGTTAATTTTGAAATCCAGATTTTCTGCCTTCATCGGTCCTCCGTAGAGCGTCAAGATTTGTGACGTCACATGCGAGACATGCACAGCTAGCCACAAAATTGCATTTTACGCCTTTCCATGATACCTATATGATTTTTCAGCAAAATTATTTGTGTTTTTCAAGGGAAAATCTTTCCATCCATATATAATTTGTCCATAATCATCAGTTGTTTCTTTGGGTGAGTACTTTAAGTAGGAGAGGGGGAAGACATCATTTATGCATGATATTGACAGACCATTTCACCTCAAGTAAAAAGAGAGGATAGTTTGGGCGGTTTGGGGAGGGTGTTTGAATGAATAATTTGGAGATGGATTAGGTGGAGAGGAATTGCAAGGAATTTCAAACCAGAGAATAAATACCAAAGGTTGGCGAAACTCATGAGAAGAAAATTGGTAATTTTAAAGGGATCCGGTAACTTTGTCTCAGATTCTGAAAACACATTCTGGATTTAGCTCATGATGCAATGATAATTATAAACCTTTAGGTCAGTCAGGAATCCGTGACTTTTACAAGCCGATCGCCTGTCTGATTATCAAGATATTTATAATTGGAATTACAAATTTTGAAAACCGTTCGCCTGACGGTTTTCATAACACTACAGTCTAATGGGGAAAACGAGTATGGTCAAACCGGTCACTCAAAGATTTTTACTTTTTTGAGGCACTAGCTTCTTGATCATTTTGAAGCGCAATTTTTTTAGGGCTTCAATATTACATCATATCACAAACACTGATAACACGTAGCCCGTGTATCTCAGATTTAACATTGATAAACGATCCCTTTAAGGAAATGAATTTGAGAATATTGAGCAGAATTGGATCAAATATAAGTAGAGAAGAGCAAGGTTATTTGTCTATAACAGTTAGGATTTATAGCAGAGAGGTTTGCAAGAAGTTGCAGTCAGGCGATTTTTTTTCAGGGTTGGATACGAAGTGAAAAGAAAAAGGGCTTGTTTTTGTTATTAATAATTTTCTTGAATTGAACATCAGGTGTTTTGCTGTTACTGCCATGCTCAAATTTCTTTTTATGCTCTTGATATTTCAGGAGGCTGCAAATTTTAGAAGCTGAAATAAAGGGTTAGAATTTTAGAGTGGTCTTTTTTATTTGCATCCAGTAAAAAATCACACAGAATCAATGATCCTTGCCTATGGCATGCCCTGTAAATGAATGCCAACAGAATGCTAGAATGACAACCACTAAATGGAGGTTAATAAATCTCTCAAGATGTTTTTATGTACATGTATGTTTCCTACTTGGAAAAAATGTTACGTTCGGGGTCGTAGAAAATACTATTTTTAGGTTTTATTTGGCGTTGTGGCTCATATAGTAGACTTCTTGACATTTGCAAGTGGTAAAAAAAGCCTTAAAATTGAAGCTTCTTGCTATTTATAAACCATGTAAGAGGGGCTTCAACATTTTGGGCTGAGATAGTAATTTAGAATGTGCACTAAACTTGACAAGTATAGACAAGTTGCATGTATTTGTTAGGATGATCTAAAAGCGGATAGTGGTTAAAGATAAATGTAGTAACGTACTTGATGGAAACAAATGTGAATTTAAGAATGCTAAGAGTCTTATAAAGCACTGCATCAATTCTGTAAAGAACTTTGGATATGAAATTGAGCATGTACAGGCAAATCTGCTTTAGTGACCACCTGTCTACAAAGACCACATTTTTTGTTTCCCATGAAAATTGTTTCTCATTGAAACATGTACATGTACTAAATGAACCTGTCTACAAAGACCACTCTTTGTGTTTCCCTTGGGTGGTTGCTATGAACAGGCTTGGTTGTATCAGGATCTTTTACCTCACTCATACTGCACCTTTTCTCCATCTCTCTCCATTTCTCTCTCTCTCTCTCTCTCTATGATTCTCTCTCTCTCTCTATGATTCTCTCCGTCTCTGTTTGTCTGTCTCTCTGTCTGTCTGTTTCTCTCTCTCCTACAATCAATCTGTCATTACCTTGTTTGATTGATCCAGAATTGCGTTAACTCCTCTTCTTTAACACAGAGTTAATGCCCTTCTGACCTTCTGAACAGATGATATTTTCACCTAACTCATCTAACCCTATACCTTCAATCAATGAAGTAATCCCTTGTTGGTTTTATTCACATGCATCTATCAACCCATGCATGACTGGTGGTTTGCCAACATAACAAGAGCTAACTTCTTTGAACGTTTCCAAGTATCTTACGTACCCTTGCGCAACCTTCGTCTTCGGTCGGTCATGGGTAGATGTTTCTCGATAGAATATGCCCAGGGGTCGCGCTAACGTGACAATGTTGCCCTGATTGTTTTACCGTTCCATCAATGAACGCACCCATGTGGCAAAATCTAATTACGAGGAGCAAGCGAGGGCAGGCGAGAGAAGGAGAGAGGGAGGGGGCACGAGGGAGAGAAGAGGACGCGTTTGTCAATTTTTGTTCTGATAGTTGCATTTTTAAGATTGGAACACTGGGAAAGACAGAGGATGGGAGGGAGAGCACTTGAGAGAAAGAGTGCACTACCAATAGCTGCACATTAAAACTTGGAAGAGAAAGAGAGAGGGGAGATGGATGGGGAGGGAGGGAGGGAACAGGAGAGAGAGAGAGAGAGAGAGAGAGAGAGAGAGAGACAGACAGACAGACAGACAGACAGACAGAGTGTTAGTACAGCAATGAATAGCGATAAACTAATTTTATATAGCTATTTGGGGGGGAGGGGGTGAAAAATGCAACTTAAAGAGGGACAGAAAAGAAATACTCTGAGAAAAGGAAAGGGTATAATATGTTGTATTAAAAATATATGCTAAGATATTTCCCCAAAATAAAAAAGGACATTGAAAGACAATCTCAGTGAGTAGTTTTTTCTTATGGAATGGAATACGAAAGCAGATTGAGCTGTATACACACATTGCATAGCATTCTTTGATAATGTCTGGCAAGAAAATTAATTAAACACAAATTAAATAATAATATTGATACACAAAAGCATACAATTTTAACGAACTGAAACCCTTCACACAACTGAACTTACAAGATGAAAATCTAACTTGTTTTAAGGAATAAGAACTTTACAAATACAGCAAAGATCATGAACTATTTAGCTCAGTTTTGTGCATATATATAACCATGTGTTTTATGTAATTTTTTTATTTTTATTTAGTGAAAATCACCATAAGAAGAAGAAAAATGTTGAAATCCAGAAGCATATAAACAAAATATTCCCTCACTGTTATCAATCCAGGAAAGATGGGTTTATTCAAAATTCCACATGATAATTTGTATGCACCATTATATGTTACATGCTGTTTGAAGATGGTGAGTGTAAGACGAAAAATTACCAGAGAATGGCTAACACAATAGAGGAAATTTTGTGTAAATGAAAAACATTGATGCTATTTGATTAAATTTGGAATGACATGTGAACAATGGAAAATGCTCCGATGATGCTATCTGGTGGATTGGAAAATGCACCGATGAATTAATTTGTGACTTTGATGTGTGGGTGGATGAATAGATGGATGGATGAATGATGAACTGATAGATGGAAATAAGGAGGAATAGATGAGTGAATAGATCGATTGATTGTGGGGTGAAATGTAACTGAGTGAATGCTTGATAGATGGATGGAAAGACAAGCAGATGAATAAATGAATGGAAAAATGATTGACAGATAGATGGATGATGATGTGAATGGGGAAAGGGGATGGGAAACCCTTCTCTTGTTCTTTAAATTGCATGAAAACAGGTACACAAACTATATGGTAGATTCACAATAGAGGGAGCTGTGGACTTTAATCTGATCACTGCATTTGGTGAGGTCCATCCATTTCAAGGCAGCCATGGAACAGCTCCTTGGAAGATGATGTGGATGCAGTTTCCATAGCTACCAAATACAACTCCTGTATCCCAGAACTATCAGGTAAGAGCAAATGTTTTAAAATGTCATTGAACCACATTTTTCTTGTTTTGTATGTTTGTTTTTGTTTTTTCTTTCATGTATCCTCATGGTCGACAATTGAAGTAAGTTGCTAATTTATACAATGGTATCAAAATTTGAATCTAACTAATTTCCCTGTATCTTTATCATAACAACCAATATGTATTTCTTTGAGAGTAGTTCTGTTCAGTTTCAGGCGTTAAATCGGTATCTTGTTCTCCTGTCTTCATGGTAGTATTCAATGTTTTCATTCAGAGTGAAAAGGCAGGAGCCCTCTTGTGTCGATTTTTGGTACATTTATGTAATAATGAAGTAGGTTGGATAAATTAGATTGCAGGACCTACTTGAATTGTGAGAGGACTTTCTGATTTATTGTGGTGAGAGGAAAACTTGGGATAAGATTGAGGCAGATGGAATCAAGCTAGGAAACAGGCAGTGGTGGTCATCGAGATCTGGAGTCCCAAATCCAAAGACCCGAGACCAGGAGAATTTGTTTTATTTCATTGATTTAACATTAGGTCTCTGTTTCAAGTCCAAGACCAGGGTGTCAGTACTAGAGATGGAGTCTTGCAGCATCATAGGAAACTGGGGAGGTCTGATGATAGAGTTTGATACTCATTTATATGATTAGTAACAAATAGAAGATTTTTCTTTCACATCTTAAAACCTGATTATATTGATTAAATTAAGAATTAAAATTGGTGAGATGCTTTAGGAGTCGTCGTATATATCCATTGCATACCTTTTCTCTTTCTCCATCTCTCTTTTTTTCTCTCCTCTTCCCTTCCACCCCCTCTCTCCTCCTTCCTGTCTCTTTTCCTCTCTCTCTCTCTCTCTCTTTCCCTACTATCTCCCCTCTCCTTCTCTGTGTTCTCTCTCCTTCACTTCTATTTCCCCCTCTCTCTTTCACTCCTCACTCTCCCTCTCCCCAATGCTTGTTTCTTTTCCTTTTTAGTACTTTAGATCTCTATTTTCTTGGTGAATTTACCAGACTCTCATAGTCTGACCTTTTGTTGTCCATTCTTCAGTTATTTCATCCTCTCACTCCCTCCTCCTGATCTCCTTTCTATTTCTGTCTCCTCCATTCTCTCTCATTCACCGTTTTCTCTTTCTATCTTTTCCTTCCATATCATCTTCTCCATCTCTCTTTCTAAAATAGCCATATCCTGATGTACTTCAAGATCACAGTAAGGATATATTGACTGCTTTGAGAGGCATAGTGGTTTCTATAGGGTCAAGGGAAACTCACAACCTGCTATGACCCCAAGGCGCTTGCGCCGCGGGGTCATAGCAGGTTGTGAGTTTCCCGAGACCCTATAGAAACAACTATGCCTCGAATATTAAAAGCAGTCAATATATATTTTATATACCGAAAAAAAGGAAAATGTTGACTCACCCATTTAGGTTTCCATCTCTTTGAAGTCATGAATATTAACACCAACAATAACTTGTGTACAGTATGAAATCCAACAAGCTGTGCTCCAGTAGAACAGGGAATACCAAACACGTTTACACGAACAGTAACTTTTGTACAGGATGATATCACCAACAAGCTGTGCTCCAGTAGAACAGTAGAACATGAACAGTAACTTTATAAATTCACAAATTCGCAACATATTTACACAGACTGTGCGTCTAGTCTACTTGCATTCGGAAGTCTGTTTACATCTCCGAGGTCCGTGTTGACATTTCGCAAGAACTCTTCAAATATTTTAATGCCGTATTTTACTGCATACTTCGTATTTTTGCTATCAGCAGAATCGATTAAGTCTTGCAGCTGAATGTCATCCATAAGTTGAAATCTTGGCATAGCTGTGTCCTCCATTTTGCCTCTTTATTGACAAAAAATTGGAAAAAAAAAACCCCAGTATTTTGCGATCGAGACTAGTACACAAAATGGCGATCGGTCGTCTGCGCTGCGTGGATTGGTAGATTCGTCGCCTGAATGCAGCGACCAAAATCGAATTGCACTCAAACACCGTTAACGGTATCGCGCATCGGTCATCGCACAAAAGAAACTTATACGGTAACACGTAAACCAAAATAGGGATCGCAGCAAAATGACGTCACGTTTCACAGCCATGGAAAAAGTGCTATGAAAAATGGATATAAACCGGTAGAGCCGGGCAAAATGACTATGAATTTCAATTAGCGGGCATGGATAAGAACATGACTGCATTTTCAACCAATCAGAAGACAGGATTAGTAAAGAATCTTAAAATGAGGTATATAATAGTTGATATATCAATGTTGTCTTCATGCCTACAAGGTTTTCTTCTTAATTAATGAAACCAAAGAACACTCGGCGGTCCGGCTGCAATTTAATCTCTCAGTTCTCAAAATATCTTTATTCTCAAAATATCTTATTGTATGAGGCCTTAAAAGATTCTAATTCAGGACATGTGAATTGTTCTAAGAAGGGAATTTCTAATCCCCTTGAGCAGAGAAGCCTTTTGCATATCCCTTTTTTTTTAATGTCTTCAAGATTTCAGTAAGATACAAATCATGTTTCCAGCTGTCTTCATTTGATTCCATGCCAAAACTTCTATTTTTGCTTTAATATTCATTTCTTTAATAATACCATGTTTTATTATATGATGTTTTACTGCATGGTGTGCAGAAGCCAAAAAAAAAAAAAAAAAACATTTCAAAGACTTTTGCTATATTGGTGAAAGAGGGAGAAAGTTTTTCAAATGCTGTTAGGTATCATCCACAGAATTCAGTAAACAAATTTTTTTTTCTCAATAAATCATCTGTATGGATACATACAAACACTTAAAGAGTAATCTGTCCTATTGGGGTGACCCAGTGTTGTCTTCTGTGACTTTTTTTGTTATAGATCAAGATGTAGGGTATAGGTTAGGGTTTCAATAGAGGTTAGGTTTAGGTTTAGGATGCTTAGGGTTAGGTTTAGGCTTCAGAATAAAAGATAGATACAAATTTTATTCAAAGTTGAAATTAGCACTAAAAAAGCCAACAACATGTGCCCTCCCCACTATTTTCAGACTACTTTTTAAAGACTTTATTATAATTATAATAATATTCACCCCCATGGGGACAAGGAGTATATGAAATCTGGCAAATTATTCTTTGAGATGTTGCCAGATGTCAATTTTCTCTTTGAATGATCCTTTGATGAACTAGATGGAGAGTCACATCGATATGGGTCCGTATCCTCGTGAGAGAGAAAATGAATCTTTCAATGACTACAGTCGATACCAAAGGGCTATGCTGTTTTACCCCCTGTTCATACTTCTAAAATTTGTTGTAAGGCTTTATTATAAACCATATAGTTACACAATAAGTAGTTCATTTTATCTAGTCTAAATGTATAACAAAATGTCAAATACACTATGAATATGACTGACAAAGAAAGCGGACAAAATATACAGTTCCTCAGGTAGACAAAGGAACATCCCTTCACTGCTATTATGTAAAAAGGTGAATATGCATGTGACACCTGTTCTACACATTTTTACATTATAGCAGTGATGGGATGTTCCTTTGTCTACCTGAGGAACTGTATATTTTGTCCGCTTTCTTTGTCAGTCATATTCATAGTGATAACAAAACACATTTGAGAATTAGGATCACATTCTCATCAGAACTTTGTACGGTAATATTCCAGTATAAGTGGGAGGGGGCTTATTATGTGCATTGGCCAGCTGTCAGCAGTGTCGTTTCAACTTTCATCTTCAAAACTAGTGTCTTTATATGAAGTTTCTTTATGTAATGCTGGTATCCAGTGTGTGTGCTCTTTTCGCACTACCATTTCATGTAAATTCTCTCCAGTCTGAACAGTCTATATGTATGTCGCCCCAATGGTCCTATGTCTCTACGGGTGTCCAGACTACCGTTCACACTAGACCAATGGGATGTTAATAGGGTCGTGAAGGGGGAAACCCTCGATGGTGAGAAGGTCATAGCAATGTCAGAGTGAGAAGATAAAGCTAGGACAGGTTTATATATTTTAAAAAATATATAGGATTTTATATGCAATTTCAGAGACTCATTTTCTGTAAGTCCCATCCCTACGTCATACAAGTATATATTTTTTTCTTTTCTTGTTGGACGTGTGGGACATTATTAGCTCTTGGTTCTACTTCTCTTAAAGGTGAAGGTCTGTTAATTGACCGATGGGACGTATGATGATGGAGGGGAAACCCCTGATTACTAGGTATGGTGTCATAGGGGAGGGGAGAGGACGAATAAACCTTTGAATATCTAATAATGTTCCTATAAAGAACAAATAGATACTGACATCAATACAACATTCCTATTACAAGAAGCTGTCAACAATGATACTGTAGTGACTATTGTTCTCAGTTGCACAATATATATTCATAAAATTTTAAAAACTGTACATTTCCACAATTCAATACAGTTATCTATCTACTACTTCACTTGCTTATGCTATAGCTGTGTAGCACCCTCTATATGCAGTCCTTGAACAGTGAAACTTATTTTCCCAATGTGAGCAAGAAACTCATTTGAAAATCCATGCTAATCTGTTTGCTGAAACATATAATAGTCTGTTTGCTGGAATACTCTACTTAGCATACTCTCTCAATTAATGGACCAATTCACGTTTGTTGTTGTTGTTGTTGAGAATAATGGCGTTTCCATCGTCATTCGATGATTTCACGCATTTAGCAGTTGGCATAATGATGTCTCACTATGAACATGACTGACAAAGAAAGCGGACAAAATATACAGTTCCTCAGGTAGACAAAGGAACATCCCTTCACTGCTATTATGTAAAAAGGTGAATATGCATGTGACACCTGTTCTACACATTTTTACATAATAGCAGTGAAGGGATGTTCCTTTGTCTACCTGAGGAACTGTATATTTTGTCCGCTTTCTTTGTCAGTCATGTTCATAGTGTCTGCTAAGTGGCTGAAAGGGCTTTAACTGTAGTCGCTTCTAGAGGTAACACACTTTTGTCTCTCTGCTTCTGATCACACCTACAGATCATGCTTATGTTTGAGATACATTCAACCCTATTAGGATATTGTCTACTAACAGCTGAAAGGGCATTAATTCCTATCACTTTAGACAGATTTAACACCTTTCTGGCTCTAGCTCAACTGCTGATCACACCTCCAGGTCATCCTTGTGCTTGAGATACATTCAACCATCAATTAGCATGTTGTCTTCTGAGGGCTAGAAGGACATTAAGTCCTATCACTTCAGACAGACTTATCGACCTTCTGGCGATCAACTGCTGATCGCACCTACAGGTCATGCTTATGCTTGAGATACGGTCAACCATCAATTAGCATGTTGTCTGTATAAAGCTAGAAGGACATTAAGTCCTGTCACTTTAGGCAGATGTAGCACCCTTTTAGCTATCAACTGATGATCACACCTACAGCCATAATTATGCTTGAGATACATTCAACCATCAATTAGCATGTTGTCTGTATAAAGCTAGAAGGACATTACGTCCTGTCACTTCAGACAGACTTATCGACCTTCTGGCGATCAACTGCTGATCGCACCTACAGGTCATGCTTATGCTTGAGATACGGTCAACCATCAATTAGCATGTTGTCTGTATAAAGCTAGAAGGACATTAAGTCCTGTCACTTTAGGCAGATGTAGCACCCTTTTAGCTGTCAACTGATGATCACACCTACAGCCATAATTATGCTTGAGATACATTCAACCATCAATTAGCATGTTGTCTTCTTAGGGCTAGAAGGACATTACGTCCTATCACTTCAGACAGACTTATCGACCTTCTGGCGATCAACTGCTGATCACACCTACAGGTCATCCTTGTGCTTGAGATACATTCAACCATCAATTAGCATGTTGTCTTCTTAAGGCTAGAAGGACATTACGTCCTATCACTTCAGACAGACTTATCGACCTTCTGGCGATCAACTGCTGATAACACCTACAGTTCATCCTTGTGCTTGAGATACATTCAACCATCAATTAGCATGTTGTCTTCTTAGAGCTAGAAGGACATTACGTCCTATCACTTCAGACAGACTTATCGACCTTCTGGCGATCAATACTGCTGATCACACCTACAGGCCATGCTTATGTTTGAGATACGGTCAACCATCAATTAGCATGTTGTCTGTATAAAGCTAGAAGGACATTAAGTCCTATTACTTTAGACAGATGTAACAGCTTTCTGGTTCTACTGGTGATAACACCTACAGCCATAATTATGCTTGAGATACATTCAATCATCAATTAGCATGTTGTCTGCTTAAATAGAGCCGAAAGTTAGGGCATTACGTCATATCACTTTAGACAGATTTAACACCCTTTTGGCTATCAACATATGATAACACCTACCGCCATAATTATACTTTAGATACATTAAACCCTCAATTAGCATGTTGTCTGTATTATAGAGCTAGAAGGACGTTAATAAGCATCTAATGTAGAGAGTTAATGTCCTTCTGGCTGTAAAGAAACAATGTCTGTCTATGGTGAGTGATGAATGCTACTACCATGTGACACGCCGGAAAGGGAAATGTTCAATCCTATTAAAAGGCTTTTAGGGGCTTTTAACCATCTATATCTAATGCTCTAATGGCCGTCGGCAAGGGAATTAGTGAATCTGGTAAGGCTTTTTGAGCCCCCTCGATCCCTCCACCCCCTCCTTCACCCCCAGTAATATTCTGGATTTTTTGTAGAGGTGTTGTTGTCCAGTGGATAAGTCTCCGGACTGTGAACCACAAGATACAGGGTTTGAATCCCTGTCGCAGCACCAATGTCCTTTGGCAAGACATTAATCTACAATTGCCACACTTCACCCAGGTGAGGTAAATGGGTACCTGGCAGGAATTATAGTTCCTTGAAATACTTGAGCGCCGTATATCAGCAGTCATGCTAAAGCCAGGGTAATAAGAATTTACTAGAGTTCTTTTAGAGCTTGCCAAAGCTAAATTGCTCTCCTCATTTGATGGGCCATGTATATTTTTTCTGCTGGTATTATTTTTTCCTACCACATTCTTTGTAACATTTCATTAACATACTTCCTATGCAATATTGGAATATTTTACCTGCTCATGTGTTAACAACTAAAACACTTTAAAGGCTTCCCTGTTTTATCTGGTTTTAAGCCAGATTAGAAACCATAGGGTAAGGAACACTTTATTGAAATGTCGCAGTTAAATTTTTTTAATGGGTCTTGAGAATGTAGTTACACCAAATTAAACAGAAGACGTTTGCTATGCGTGAAAGGGAGCATTGTTTTGCACCTATACTCCGTTAAATCTATGATGGGGGTTCGATATTAAAGGTAGATTTCTCTTTCAGTCCTTCAATTTTCTGTCATATTCAAAAGGTTTGTTTTGACATATAGTGTGTGTCATTGGCTGCCTGTAAAAAGGTCATAAGGGCTATGTATGGTCAGTGGCAGCAACGGCTTTCTTGCGGGCGTCCAAAGATGTATGCTTTCAAAATCTGTGTCAATGCAGCAGCTTTTTAATCATGTTTTGTCAGTTACATTTCCTGTCAAGGTTTTTTGAGAGCTCTTGAGTTTCTAACTTTTTAGCGTCCAAGATATTTCATCGTGTATGGAAGGCAGATTCCTGCATTTGTATGATGTGTAGTGTAAGATCTCACGTTGTATGGACAGTGGAAACAAAATATGATCACAAGATAGTCATCACCTTTTAGAAAAGGCTGAATGGACATGTGCCAGTCATGAATCAGTTGAGGTTGCTTGCTTGAGCAGAGATCTTACAGTTTACTTGGTCGATTTATTTACGTAATTGCTGCCATAATGAGGATTTTGAAATAAAGTTTGCTAAGTGGTTATTGTTGAATTACAGATTTTCTTTTTTCTATTTCACTCTCTAGCCTTTTAGAAATAACAGACAAATACATTCTGCACCCTTGGATAGAAAACTTTCCAGTTTATTTGTTCAGGTCCTTTAAAATTGGGCATTTAGTCAAAAGGTTTCCTTGAAATTACATGCTCACTGAAGCCATTCAAATTAAGCCTCATGACAATGCATTCCCTATACCTTGAAAGCCCGATTAACGTTCATACCACAAGCAAGTCCTAAATGGTCTAAATCCCAGTCCTATTGTCCTGGTCCAAGGATTAGTCCAAGATCCTCAGGCTGATCGCACCACAAAGGCCACAGGGAGATCCTATAGAGCCCCAGGCGTGTTTGTTGTGATCTTTAGACCTGAATGCATTTTGTGGCTCCTGCCATGCCAACTAATGAGGAGTTTATTCAGGCTGTCACATTAAGTTAGCATTCTAACATCAGTCCAACACTGGAGTTATGTGTCAGTGAGATGCCCAGATCAGTCACAATAGCCAGTCTATCTTGTGCTGAAGTTCACCTGACGGCGTATGGTTTGACACTTGTGGAAATTATACTGCCTGGTCCACTTTCTGTCCTCGAACAGCAATTTAGAAGCTGAATAAGTAAGTTCTTTATTCTGTTTGGTTAATGTACATGTATCCAGACATCAGGATTGAAGTAATAATCAAATATTTAAAGTATCTCATTGAAGGAACTTTTATCCATTAGGAAGCCTGATGATGAATGATGCCAGGATGTACGTGATTCAGATCTTCAGGTTTTACCATTTCAAGGAAAGATGAACAAACTCAAGTGCTAACTTAAACAAAATATATAACAATATTTTTTTTTAATGATGTAAGAAGTATAATGCACGATGTCTTCTATACAATTTCTTCAAAGACATACTTTGTCTCAAAAAGAAAAAAAATCACTTCTATTGCAAGGTTGTCTTTGAGAAGAGGTAAGAATACTTCAGGGTTGTACAGTTAAGGTCACTTCTAGTACGAATCATGTTCGATAATTGCAGATGAACATGAATTTATATGTTACTGTGAATTGATGTGCTTGGGTGAAAGTGCTTTGTACTTCTGGAACATATGATTGTCTACAGAAGGCTTGAAAGGCATAAACTTTATCAACGATAAAGTATATGAGTTAATGCCTTTTTTACTCTCGGTATGTGATAAATGTCTCTCTCAGATGAACTTGAACTTGAGTTATGTTGTCTGGCGATATGTCAGGTCATCGGCAGAAGGGGTTGTCCTTTAGGTCACCCTATGACTTCCTGCAGACGTCATACGATTACAGCTTGTTCATTAATCAAACGTTCGTTCTGCCTCACGTTTTCTCTATCTACCTGTAATGTCTCTCATTCAGACATCTCTAAACACATCCAGGTATTTAATTCCTGAAAGTTCTGCCCGACCCATAATTCCCTTAATTTCCTCCGATCTCAATCTTTCTATAGATAGCTACCTAATCAAAAATTGAAGTTGATTTCCTCTTTAAACAAAACAAATCTCTTTCACTTACCCCCACCCCTTTTCTCTCCATTGGTCTTTTTCCCATTTTCTTTACAAGAATTGAGAAAAAGCATGTAGGAAAATTACACAATCGCTTCCCTTGCACAGCCTGCTTCAAGTGTATGCTTTTGCTCACCTTCCATTAATTAACTTGAAAATAGCAGTTGTGGCATCTATGTGCCCCCTTGTGTACTTGCTCTATATTTCTGTCCCTTTGGTTGTGTTGTACCTTTTTATTTCCTCTGTTTTCATCCTAACATATCAGTCAATAAATCAGTCCAGTGATCTTCTCCCTGATGAAGGTGAGAAGAGGTTTGCTTCCCCCGTGACTGGAGTTCTTAAATTGGCAACGGATTTGAAACTAAGGGCTCTAAGGATGCAGAGACCCTGATCATGTTTCCATGATTTACCCAAGCTTCTCCGCTTAATTCACCTCGGTGTGATTGGGAATTCCCTGTGACGTAATGGACGTGTAGTAACACAAGATTGAACTCTGTTTCGGGTGCAGGGGCCCCGTCACTTAGTGTCTGCTTCTCTCTCTCTCTCTCTCTCCATTTCTCTATCTCTCTCTCTCTCTCTCTCTCTTTTTTCTCTCTCTCTCTCTCTTTTCTCTCTCTCTCCCCCTCTCTTTTTTTTCTCTCCCTCTCTCCCCCCTCTCTCTCTCTCTCTCTCTCTCTCCCTCTCTCTCTCCCTCTCTCTCTCCCTTTCTCTCTCCCTTTCTCTATCTCTTTCTTTCTCTCCTCTCTCTCTCTCTCTCTCTCTCTCTCTTTCTATCTCTCTCTTTCTATCTCTCTCTTTCTATCTCTTTCTTTCTCTTTCTGTTGACTTGCCTTTCACTCTCCTACCTTTTTAAACCCCATGCTCTGCTAGCCTTCTGCCATATTTGTCTTTACTTACATTCCTTTTGTCTCAATTGTATGTTCTCTTTCATGTACTTTAATTAGCTTTTATACCATGATAGTATACTGTTCATTTTCCTTCTAATCTTGATCTCTTTCTCCCTATTTTTTTCTCTCCTGGCCCTCTCTAATGTTCGCACATGATCTTCTCATTTTCTTTTAATTCTACATTAGTCTCTCCTCTCCTTCTTTTTCCTTCTCTCTCTCTCTCTCTCTCTCTCTCTCTCCTCACACTTCCTTTCAGTGTCTGTCTGCCCTTCTTTTGCTCTTTCGTTTGCTCTTTCTCATCTTCCATCTTTCTCTCTTTTCCTCATGCTCCTCTGCTTTTCTCTTGTACACTCTCGGTCTCTCTCACTGTCCATCTTTCTCCCGTCTTAATTTCCTCCTGCACTCCTCTTATCATAATTAGGTGTAAAAGAGTGTTGTGTATGTGTGAAAATGTTGCCACACGAGGCAGATCGATGTCATAAGATATTCATGAAACTGGGTTCAGATTTGTATGTCAGGGGGAAAGCGATCTAAACTTCGCCATCTCCAAAAGTGGAGCCGGCCCACCCACGGTCATTCCTGTAAGGGTTGATGCCCTCAATGTTGTAATACCACTATCAGAAAAAGTGTTTTGTTTGAAAATGAAAACAAAGTATTTTTGTTCATGGCTCACTTTCACGTTGTTGTGTATTTGAATGTCCTATCAAGTACAAAGATTAATAAAGAGGCTCTCAAAGAGAAATTTTGAAGTAACGATAAGGAAATATTAAAAAACACCAACAACTAAACACATTTTAAACAACAGTTCAAAATGTGTCCTAATGTGTTTTTGGAAGAAAAAAAATACATACATTTTAATTTGGGAGAGAAAAATATGATTATATTTCATTGGTTCTAATATGTTTGTCATTTTGAGTCTTAGATAAGTTTGTCTCTATGATTTGTTGGCCTTTTAAGTACAATTATAAGATGAAGACTTATATTCAGGTAAGTAACGGAACCAAATTTGGGTTGAGTAATTAATATGACATGCAAATGATTACCACTACTAATTGACTGGTGTACAAATCTTTAAACAGTATCAAAATGCCTGCTTAGATCCAGAAGTGCATTTATATATATATATATATATATAAAAACCTTTCCGTCTCTAAACAGACTTAAACAAGAATCTTTCTTTCTACCGATGAACTTGAACCACGCAATCAATACCCTTCTTTTCATCTGACATGGATAACTTTTCAACCTATCCTGAGAAACTTTAAAGAATATTTGGCATTGCAGATGTGGGATGGTATCAAATGGAATGCCGCATATGATCAAAAAGCTTGCACTAAAAAGGACGCCCGAGGATGTTGGCTGGTCGGTCCATATCTGCCGTCCCCGATTACCCCTCTCATTTTTTATGTCGGACTATAAGACTAAAGGCTTGTTTAGACTAGACAGAATTTATATGAAACTTGTAGAACGACACGTCATTTAAGGAATAGAGAAAGGGGTGTTCATACTGGATATTAACCTTGTATGGAGATAATATTTTAGGAGAGGTCTAACAGTTGACATGGCAGCTGGCCAATCATAAGTGCACGCTCATGATAAGCCCTGCCCAGTCATACGTTTGTCGTAATCTTACGATACAACGTGATGCTATTCAGATGAGAACGGGATCCTGATACTTCATCAAGTTTTGTTTATTCAAAACGATGCTCAAACATACCTTTTGAATTGAATTGATTTATTCACCACTTTCATAAAAACATTCAAAGGCCAAGAATACAATAATTTATTGCAAACATAGATAAACCAATAAAATGGAAAATACACTCAAGGAAATTACGAAGTGATTGGATCATCAAAAAAGTTACAAAAACTTATAGGTAGATGATCCCAAAAATGTACCCCCCCAAAAAAGAGACAAAGAAAATACAATAATTTTGCTATACAACGTTTCGTTATGCGATGTGCAGACTCGCACAAAAATTATGTGTAGTATAGCTATATGGATTTTGAACTGCCATACAACGAACTTGGGTAGTCTAAATGAGAGGTTGGGTGCATCGCTGAGATTCTAGGAGGCTCTGCGGACATGATTCATGTTCAAATGCCTCCATTGCCTGGATTTTTATGATGAATGATTGTTTAGATTGTGGGACCACGACTCTCCCTCTTTGATTAATGTACATTCCGATAATACATGAGCAGATTGCGTAAATTCTGATGAGGTATATAGCGTGCCGGGACGTGTCTTTTGTTGAAAAATGTAGAGTAATTTATGATGCATGATCATCAGGCTCGGACATGAGGACAAGTATTGCAGTGGTGAGGGAATGAAAAGTCGTGCTAACTTTTCTCTTAGTAGGAAGAGGGAGATTGGAATATTTTGTATAAACAATTTATGCACCAACTGCAGGACTGCAGGGCATAATGATTTTGATGGATTATTGAAGGTCCAGGTCAGCTGTTTGGAGGTAAAATAGAAAGATTGAAAAATCTGGAGCAGAGATATGGATTTTTAGTGTCTGTAAAATTATCTGGCTAAGAGGATGTTTATGATTAGACATTCATAACAGTGTTATTTTGTATCTTTTAATAATTTTCTAATTGATATGATTTAAGAAAGTTTCAAAAGCTTATTCTTAATGAGCAATTCCAATCATTTGGCATCTACAGTATTTTTAAGATGGCAAATGTCATATGTATTATTTTAGTTTGAAAAATATGATCCTAGGTAATAGAATCTACTCATAAGGTATAGTCATGTAGCATAAATTTATGCAGGGATGTTTAATTGAAATATCAGATTATTTACAACTATGCTAGCATCTTGAGTAAGGTAATGCTTCTATTTGCTTTCACATGTGGTAGCGAGTGAATATTCAGGAATTTGTTGCAAAAAGAGACAGGTATTTGTACTCTTAAATCAAATTGTGCAGATGGTCATTTATTTAAGAGAAGATATTGTAGATCCCAGTAACATCATTTGTTGTTGGCTTCTACCATTTTTCTGACATTGTGCAATTGTGATGACATCCATGTTGCCATGGCAACTACAGGAAGCATAACTGTGAGAGAAGGTCCATCTTTGCATAATCAAATTTGTTTACACCACCAACCATTAATGTTGTTGGCTTCTACCATCTTTATGACATTGTGCAATTGTGATGACATCCATGTTTCCATGGCAACTACAGGAAGCATGACTGTGAGAGGAGGTCCATCGTTGCGTAATCAAATTTGTTTACACCATTAATCGCTTGTACTTCATAACACCGAGCCTCATCATGCTATATTTAGCGACGATGACATAATGCACTTCTTCGTCTTGTCCTCGGCACTTCCTCCCTGTCGGATTCATCCTTAATTCCGTTCCGTGCTTTGCCCTCTTCAGGTTCAAGCACCGATTAGTGGACGTTCGGCCGCGTAAAGTCGCAATTTGGATTCCCACTCTGCCCCGCGCCCCCCCGTCCCAAATTAAATGAAAGCACGAGATGCTGAGATGGCGGCAGGAAATGGTTTAACTTCGTTTTCGGGGTAACGGCACCACCGCTCCATCGCCGGTGGGGGTGGATGTCATGCCAGGCAGTTTCATTTTAATCAAGACGTACGTCACCGGGTTAGTGGCCTAAAAGGGCGGCTGGATTTATGGGAGTCAACTCCCAACGGTGTGGCTTAAATTATCTTTGTTTGCTTGATTTATTATCTGATTTGTCTCGGGCTGAGGAATGCTAGCTGTACACTTACTAAACTACACCATTCTCTTCAAGTTCTACACACCAATTTGACATGGATCCTTGTCTGTAATCTTTGTCATATGCAAACCATGATGGGCATGCAGTGGCATGATATTTTATCACAGGAGTTCATTGTGAATTATTCTTTTGATTAGTTTTTCAATACTAGTGCGTGTAGCTCTACCTAGAGAATGCTCTCACCAACCTTTGATAACAGTTTCTTAAATCTATCTTGAATTTATTATCTTCATGAGTCAATGCTCTGAAAAGGTTAAAGATAACAGATCAGATCAATGAAGTGGAGTTTTGTTTGCATGCACATAAGGTAGATAATGTGGGAAAATTGTATATAGTCATGATTTCAAGGGGTGTTTTTGCAACCTTTTGACTTCTTGTATATCTTAGGTCAAGATTTCAAGATGTATTTATCATAATTACTCTGAATTTGTTCAACCTATAAATATATCTCTTAGGAGAGAACAAAACATTCATGAAAAATACCAACTATACATACTACCTGAAGTAGCATAAGACATTTATCTCCTTGAATTAATAGTTAACCTCTGGATTCGTTATTCAATTGATTCCTTATCTAGCCATTTAGCTTATTATCTCTCATTTACTGTCCTTTCTCTACCCCTCACCAACTACCTCATTCATTAATTCTCTTCTTTCATCGATATGCATGTACCCCCCCCCCCCCCCACCCCCAATCCTGGTTACCATCCTTTCAACCAAGTTGTCAGATGAAGATGTGAAAACACTCTAGTTTATGAAGTATTCAATGCTCTCTAACTCTTTCTCTCACTCCATATCTCTCTCCCTCTCTCTCTCCTCATCATCTTGCTTCTCTCCTCTCTACTCTCCCCTATTATGTTTCTCCCTTTTTGAAAATCAGAGGGAAATGTGACAAGAGTAAGTCACCTCATTACCCTCTTTCTCTTTCTCTGTCCTCTCTTCTTTCATCTTTTCTCTTGTTTCTTTTCTCTTGTTTCTTTTCTCTCTCTCTCTCTCTCTCTCTTTCTCTCTCTCTCTCTCTCTCTCTCTCTTTCTCTCTCTTCCCCTCTCTCTCTCTCTTCCCCTTCTCTCTCTCTCTCTCCCTCCCTTTCCCTCTCTTCCCCTTCTCTCTCTCTCTATATGTGTCTCTCCTTTCTTTCCCTCTATTTCCTTTTATCTCCTGACCGGATACACTACCCTTAGCTTCTGAGCCAGATAGCATCTCTCCTATGTCCTTCTTCACCTTCCTACTTCTCCCCTTTCTCTCCCTCTCTCTTTGCTCTCTCTCTCTCTCTCTCTTCTACCCCTCCCCCTTCTCTCTCTCTCTCTCTTTCTCTCTTTTCCTTTCTTTCCCTCTATTTCCCTCTGCCCTCAGCTACTGAGCCCGATAGCATCTCCCCTTCGCACTTCTTCACCTTCCCACTCCTCCCCTATCTTCTTATCATCTGTAGATGTGAAGACATTCAATCACATCCCTCTCAACCCACTCACCCCAAATGATAACATTTACTTGAGATAAGCCACCTACTTTCCTAGAACAAACAGGAGTGTCACGAACTGCATATGTACAAAAAAATTCCCATTTCAAAATGAAACAGCATTCTTATCCAGTTTACATACTTAAGACTCTTTCTGATGATGCTCTTAAACTCTTCACTATTAGTTTTTGTTTTTGTTTCAAATTGAAGGTTAATGTGGTTGCTTGTATACAAAACCCAAATAATTTGTATCTTTACACATTGCGATTCCCATTACCTCCAATTTTCTTTCAAATGTATGGCTAGGCACTTTTACTTGACTATGCATATACTGTATGCAAATTTATGCAAATATGTGTTTATGATATGGAGAGTTGAGGTAAAATTGAGAAACAATGGAGTAAATTCTGGATTGTACATATTTTGATTTGGGGTTTGATGTGGGGTTTTATCTTTCTCTGGCTATCTACTGGAAAGACATATTGAACCCGGTGATCTACGATGCAATCGCTTCTATAGCCCATTCCCCGTTTTTCCTACTTGCGAACGAACTGAAAGTAGATATGAAATTGGATCTCAGATCTTGAAAAATGAGAGCATCTTGCTTCTCTCTTCCTCTGCACCAAAGGTCAAGGCTAGAGTTTGGGGTGATTTTGTTTCAAGGGGGGTCATTACCATATTTCATGCCCTAGTTGCTTTCTCTCCAACAGCCTTCCATCAGAAAAAGAAAAGCTGTATCATATATCGTACGCTGAGAGCCAGATGGGTGTTAACTCTATGTTTAAAGTACATGAGTTAATACTCTTCTGGCTCCAAACAAACTATCTTTTTGTGCCCTTACTGCTTCCCTGGAGCTGTGAGTGGGTTTTGAATTTTTTGCCACTTAAATGTCTTCCATAAGTTGTTTCCAGGGGCGAGAAGATTGTTGTTTGAGAGCCAGAAGGACGTAGACTCTGTTTAAAGTAAAGGAGTTAATGCCCTTCTGGCTCCCAAAACAGGCAGTATCTTTTTGTTCCCTTACTGGTTCCCTTACTGGTTCCCTTACTGGTTCCCTGAAGCTGTAAGGGGAACTCAAAACTTGTCCCACTTTATTATCTTCCACAAGTTGTTTCCAGGGGCGAGAACATTTTTTGCCGAGAGCCAGAAGGATGCTACATCTGTTTCAAATTACACAAATTAATGCTCTTCTGGTTTCAAAACAGACAGTATTCTTTTGTGCCCTTACTGGTTCCTTGGAGCTGTGAGTGAATCTTCCAAACTGTTCCACAGGTTGTTTCCAGGGGCGAGAAAATTGTCTGTTGGGAGCCAGAAGGACGTTCACTCTGTTTAAAATAAACAGGTTAATGCCCTTCTGGCTGTCTGCAGACTTGATTGATTTGATTATTATGCCTTACGGTGAATTAGTATCGCAAACTGAATTCTGCTGGCTTAGATAATATTCTTCTTTAAAGCTTTAGATATCTGGGTTTGCTATGAATAATTAAAAAAATGCTTAATTCCTGCTCAATACGAGACAGTCCATATGTTACAATTATGTCTCTCATTTTCATCCATTTTATTGAATATATAAATTGTTTTTACCTTAATGATAATTATAGTGATGCTGAAATCATATTTTGAATTCTCAAAGGTTACCGGTATTTTAAAGGGATTGGGTAACTTTGTCATAGATTCTGAAACAAAATCCTGGATTTAGCTCATGCATGCTGCAATGATAATTATAAACCTTTAGGTCAGTCAGGAACCCATGATCGCTTGTCTGATTATCAAGTTATTTACGATTGGAAATCGAAATCAAATCTGCGTTTTCCCAACAGTTTTCATAACACTACAGTCTATTGGGGAAAACAAGTATGGTAAAACCGGTCACTCAAAACCGGTCACTCAAAGATTTTTACTTTTTTGGAAGCGCGATTATTTTTGAGGGTTTCATTATTACACCATATCACAGACATTAATGACACGTAGAGCTATGCATCTTAGATTTAACATTGTTGAACGATGCCTTGAAGGTAAATGGAACTGATAATTAGTAAAGATTAGTGTACAAGTAAAAACAAAAACAGAATACATATGTGTAAGTGTTCTTCCCATATTTAGATGTGTTGGTTTCATGTCGTCTGCCGAGTCAGAAAGGCATTAAATAGTGCTATGTTGAAGTATATGACTTCATGTTCTTCTTGCTCTAGGCGGACCATGTGGTCCTGCTGTAGGGATTTCCTTGATTTCTGTAGCAACTGTTCTGACCGTTTTCAAGACCGTCTATTCAAGGAATGTCCGTTAAGGAGCTTGAATTTGTTTACGTCAAGGAGGCAAATCCCTTGTCTGCAATAAGCCGCAATTCTCTTCGGGTCACATGGTCTTTGTGTCAATAATTCATCATGCAGGAAAGTTTAAAGTGGAGTACGGCCGGTTCAGATTTGGACAAAACAAGATTGACCGACAAAGAAATGGATGCTATGGCCCTGACTGACCCATTGGTCAATCAGGGCTACATGATTTATTTTAACCTTGTCTCTCTGGAATAATTTCAGAAGAGGATGGTTTTTTGTCTGAGAGCTAATTAGACGCCAGAAAGTACCCATGGTCATCCTCAATGTTATGACGGCACTAGTGGCATTGTGGGAAGGGTCAGCCAATCAGTCATTTTGCCCCCACAGTCATTTTGCCCCCACATTAATAGAAATCATCCTTTTATTTCATCACTCAGAGAAATTCTGTTGGGTATTAATCATGAATCTTCAAGTGATTATTGGCTAAGTAGATTTTTTCTGAGGACAGTGCGAAAATAGGTTAAGAGCACCTAGAGCCAAGCAAGAGTGCGTAAGATTGTCCTGGTTTTGAGGTAGTAAACAACCTTTGCAATGTTTTGAATATTGTTTGACATTACAGAGGTTGACCTGCTTTAAGATTGATTAAAGTTGGGTGTGAAGAAGGCACAAATCTGTCTGTAAATGTAGAGAAGCTTCAATTCAATTCAATTCAAGTTTATTTTTCATTAATAGCACATTGGAATACTTTATATATCTTCATATGCTACGAGCGCTTAAAGACATTGGTGATAAGTGCTTTATAAGCACTGTTTTTATTATTATTATTATTTATTATCATATGAAACCGTGGGCATCTCATATTCTAAGAATCTCATATTCTAAGAATCT
Source organism: Strongylocentrotus droebachiensis (assembly GCA_035222895.1). Classification (NCBI taxonomy): domain Eukaryota; kingdom Metazoa; phylum Echinodermata; class Echinoidea; order Camarodonta; family Strongylocentrotidae; genus Strongylocentrotus; species Strongylocentrotus droebachiensis. Next base: position 29,155 of record JAVYIG010006181.1, read on the forward strand.
GTCATTAAATTTAGCCCTTAATCAAACACAGATCTTGCTTTTAACCAATCGCAGTCACTTAATAACAACTGGTATTTGATTTTTGAAGTTATTGGCACTGTGTCAAGAAACCTTTTTAAGTAAAAGTTTGCTGACATCCTATTGAAAGGCATGTATTAAAAATGACATACATTGCAATGGAATCTCTGTGAATTGGTACCTGAATGATGTAATGATCAAAAATCAATTTTACAGATCCTGAGGGAATTTATAAAATTCATGTTCCATACTACAAATATATGTTATCTTCCAAACAAATTTCATTGATAGCTGAGTAATGAAAAAAGGGGAAAGAGAAGGAATATTTTGCTTTTCGGAAATGTTGTTTTCAGCAGGATTTTCTAATCCAACAACATATCTACCATACTTCATGATAAACAATTATTTTGAGCCATTTTTCTTGCAGTACTATGAAACTGTGATAGCTTTATTCGAGCAAACAATTAACATCAATGATATTGTGGCAATTACTGTAGATTTGATAAACTAGACATTGTGCTACTTCCCTTGAATCAATCATTCTGAAACTGTAAAAACCTAATTGAAAATGCTGTGGTAATAACAATGTACTTAACAGATGTGATGAAAATTGACATTATTCCAGGGTGGTCATTCATTTTATCAAAAGTACTACATGATTTGAGATATTTTTTTTTGCTGCCATCATGACTGATATTGATTCCAGCAGTGTTTATTAAAAGGGCTTCTGAAGATCAACTTGTGGGACTTAACCACAACATGAGGTGTGAGTCGACTGCAAGAGGCTGAATTACATACACCAACATCACAAGAAATGGGAGAATTATGTGACTGAACGATTCGTAGAGTGCCACCAGGGAGTCGCGACGAGGGGGCTGTCGTATTTAACATGAATTATTTTAGGATTGGTGACTAAGTTCTTGCATCTCGGGGAGCTCGGAGTTGTGTTTAATGTTTTATTTTTAGAGATGCTGTATATAGTTTGCCATTGTCTCAAGAGCTGTCTGAGTTATTAAAAACAGTAAATTGAAGAAGGAGAGCTAGGAGAAAGAAAGCAAGAGAACAAGGTCCAATCAAAGTATGTCTATTGATGGCCGTCCCAAAGCGAGAAAAGGAGAGCAAGTTATGGATATATTCATAGGACAGGGATTGTTTTTCTCTGATCAGTCCAAATGCTGAATTTTTTGCAATTGGATTCAATTCGGTTTGATAAAAGAAGGTTTAAGATGTATGAACGAAGACTTAACACAGATTGAAATGAAAGATGAGAGCAGGAGAAAGATCCCACGACATTTTCATCCGAGATATTTTTAGCCAAATTGAAAATTCATGTTTGAGTAAGCAATCCTATCCTATTTCCTCCCATCATTAGTCTAGATTCTGTCCGTCCGTCCCTCCTTCTTCTCCGTCGTCTCAATGGAAGTGTTATCGAGGGGGCAACCAACCGTCAAATCTTCATGCAGCACCCCATCATCCCCTCCCCCCTTGTACCATTTTCTATTTACGAGAATCACATGCCCTAGCATCTTAACTTAATGGCTAATTTCCGTTTCTTATTTTCTGGAGTTATTTTGGGAGGATGTTCCGAAACTGGCGTAGTATTTCCGTAATGATTATATCCTGGAGCTGGATTTAGAATTAAAAAATCTTCATGTTCTTATTTTAGACTTATGAACAACATTACGTGTACTTTTTGAGCTAGATCTAAATTTAGAATGAGAAATTGTTGTAGTCTTCAGATTTTTAGTTTGCCCTCCACATGCACAATGGTATGTCAGTTTTTTAAAGTTGATGACAGTATTTTTTGTCAAAAAACTACAAGACAGTTGCTTATTTTTACTTTCCAAAGTACACATTGCTCAGGGAAGTCGGGTCTGTTTAACCTATGTATTTCAGAATAACCCAGAAAAGGCAGCTTGGCATTTCTGACTGGTAGAATAAAAGGGTTAAAACTGGTTCTACATTTATATATATGGGGTTAAATGGAAAGTCCTTTCAAAGGCTTTACTTTTGGTTAGCTAGAGACAAGTAGTGTTCGTTCTTGTAATGAGATTGACACTACAAGAAAATTACCAGGCAAAAATAGATTCAGTCATTCATGCGTGGTCAGTTATGGCTTACGACGGTCATTGTGTCCTATTTGTGAACTCTTCACAAACATTTTCTGTGCATTTGTCCATAATTCACTAGTGCTCTGTGAGATATTCATAATTGTATTTCATCTATTTTTGGTTGTTTGTTTGACGAAATGCTTCGTGAAGGTGCTTCTGACGTCTTCAACAATACCTGAGAGAAGGGAAATTGATTTACCTTACTGTATTGCACCTGCAAGCGGGAGTACTGGTCTAGACATCAATTGAAATTTCGCAAGGCTTCGATTTGAAGGAATCATGAGCTATTCTATGTTGGTATCGAGCCGTTTGTCTTGAGGGAGAAAAGAACCGGTAACCAGAATAGCTGCTTAGAATCATTGTGAATGGGAAGTGTGATATATGGTGCTTGAAAAGTTTAGCAAGAAACGTACATCCTGCTGTTATTTCCTCTCCTTAAATACTCTCATTCAAAGCTGATACTAAAATTAGTCTCATCCTATCTTTGTTATTGGTCTATTCTAAAAATATCTGTTTAATGTGGATGAGTTCTTTTTTTTTTAAAATACCCATGCAGGTAACCTGAAAAGGAATGATCCTCGGAAGGTTCGGGTTTCTTGAGAACACTTGACGTCATCCGTGGCACAATAACGGTTAATTACAATTTGTTTTTATTAGGTGAATTGATCAGCGACGCCCCTCTGAACGAGACTCGACATCCTGGAATCAGCGGGGATCCACGACCGGGTTACCCGCTCCGCTGCGCTCCATTGCCGCGAATGTGGCATTGGAGCCTCTTGTGTTTGTCTGTATTCTATTTCCTGTAATCCAATCAATTGTGAGGAAGTCTTTTCATATTTAGGAGACTGTCGAAAGGAGATGCCCGGCATATATCCCTGCCTCCCATCGATCTGATCACTGCCATATTGAACATGACATGGGGGGCTCGTCTATTTGTATAACGTCATGCAGTGTGTAGGAGAGCTCTAACAAGCGTGACCTTATTGATCCTGACTGTAACGAAAACTGGTCCTTGTAAAATGAGAGTGAAAGAAAAAAGGAGCGTCTCTGGCCTCTCATCCTGAAAAAAAGACATTTTCAATGTCAATGGTTATTAATGGAAGTGTTTTGATTCCTTCTTACTATTTGGTTTCAAATTAATCAATAAGTGTTTTTTTAAGATTAAGATTAGACATATGTGGATTCAAGATGAAGAGTTGATCAGTCTAAGACAGGATTACTGCATTTTACATTGATTCTCAATGAGATTTATCCATCGATGTATAGCTATATATGAAGTGACATTCACACAATACGATATTTGTGATTCAGCTTAAAATGCACATTGAAGCTGTACCTTTTCGTTTGACTTTGTACTATCCCCCCCCCCCCCCCTCCCTCCACTACTGGATCTTCCTGGTTTTAATTTATCTGGTTTAAATTTCTCATTCAGGAGTTTCCACCCATGCAGCCTCCATTACATCATGATCACAATCTACTGCTTACATCATTAATCATCATTAATCAGCTAACTTTGACGTACTACTGTCCACTATTCACAATTCCTGTTTTACCCCAAAGAATTACCAACATGTATGGTGAATTTAATTTTGTTGCGTCACTCGCGAGCAACTATATGTGAGGGTATTAGTTTTACCTGTAGGCTTGGCTTGACGTCATCATACACAAACTTGCTCGGCTGGTTCTGGGTTTCTTACTACGATGGCGTCATCCTCGTTAGTTTGTGTCCTGTCCATCAGATTACCTACTCTAGTCTTGGAATAGAATCTGGACTGGGGCCAGCATCCCGTCATGATTTATAGGGGGGATGGTTCCCCCCCCCCCCCCCCTCTCCCTGAACCTGTGATCATTTGGGTGAGGGTTATGTCTAATGTTATTATTCTAGACAATCAAGGCCTCTATCCCCTTCTTTCTTCTTATCTTCCTCTTGTTCCTCTCTCTCTCTCTCTCTCACTCTTGCTCCCTCTCTTAATTCTCTCTCTTCATGTTTCTCTTATCCCCACCTTCTCTCTCCCTCCATTTTCTATATCTCATGTCTCCTCTCGCCCATCTCTATCACCCAATCTCTTCTTTCCTTAATTCTGCCCCACTATCTTTTCCTGCTCTCTTTCTCTCTCTCTCTTCCTCTTCCTCTGCTCTCTCTCTCTCTCTCTCTCTTCCTCTTTATCTGCTCTCTCTCTCTCTCTTCCTCTTTATCTGCTCTCTCTTCCTCTTTCTCTGTTCTCTCTCTTCCTCTTTCTCTCAATCCTAACCCCTGCTATAAATGTACATTTCCCTGTTCTTTCCCCATCCCCCCACGTCTCTCTCTCTCTCTCCCCCATCTCTTCTGGACTCTTTCTCTTGTTTGCGCTCCCTCTCTCTCCCTGCACTCCCTATACCCCCTCTCTGTTGCTCTATATACCTTGCTCTCCCTTGCTCTCTTGCTCCCCCTCTCTTGCTCCTCCTCTCTTGCTCAACCCTTAGCTGATACCTTTTGTTGCCTGTTCTCTCTTGATATACACTCTTTACCTTCATTATGTCTCTCTCTCTCACTCATATTCTTGACCCTATGTTAAATCAGTTACACCCCCTCTGTTACATCTGTTTCCATCATCTTTCACCCTCCATCATCTCTGTCTCTCTCTATCTATCTCACATTATAGCGCCATGAGTGCCATACCTGACGGACCTGGTACGCACTATAAGAAGCCACCACTATTATTATTATTATTTGCTCTCAAATTCCCTCACTTCTCACATCCACACCCCTTTTCCCCACTATAGCACCATTTCTTTTTATTCCTCTTTCTGTCATTCCAGCACATTATACTTTATTTTTATCTCTCATCTTCTCTTCCCTCTGTATACATTAAATGTGATACTATTGCACCTCACTCTTTCCCTCTCTGTCTTCTCCGCTAGCGACACGACGTAGGCTGAGACCCCCCAGAGACCTCCTAATTTGTTGTGCAGCGTCACTTGATCTTTTTTCTGTTGAACACAAATGCATCCGTGTACTTTTAATCTTCATTAGGCGTCATCATGTCATATTAATTTGTTTGATACAGCATGGCTAAGTGGATAGCGGAGGAAATTTTCCATGACTGCGGCTTTTTAGGGACGTAGGACCAGTGCATTGCCAATTTGGTCTCGAATTAGGCAGCATTGTCACGTTTCCGTGCATGCCGTAGGCCTTCAAACATGAATTACATACTAAATACGACTCTATGATGTGTAAGGATATTTGCACATTTAGTGCAATTTGTGATGTGTATACCATTCAGGCATACCAAACAACCGTAAACCATTCAGACGTACAAACGCAAACAAATACAAAATATATGCCTTTTTTTCCTTGCAATCAAATCATATTTCCTTGCTTTGAAAAAAGACCCCAACATTTTTTTTCCTTAAAATGCCAAGATGAATATCTTTGCATCGATGTAAATAGAAAAGCTCAATTTTATCATTCTTGTTGAAATGAATGAAAGTAATTAGAAAAACTGGATGAAGATAAACTAATTTTGAGAAAGAAAATTTCATTCATTTATTGGCTCTGGGGATTTATGATATCAACATTTGTAAAAAACAAAACAAAACATATAAAATAATTTCTTTGTGATAGAATGCAAACATGATAGAAGCTGGCTAATGGGACCAGAAAAATAGCTAATGTGCTATTCAAGCCTGGCCCCTCTACAAAATTGATGAAATTGAATATTTTAAAGTTTAAATTGCAATAGAAAATATTTATTGCAAGTATAGTGGGTACAATGTGTGAAGGAGAAAGAGTAATTCCTTGTTGATCAACACAGACTTTTAGAAAAAGGACAAGAAAGAAAAGTGTGTTGGTAAAAATGATATATGTATTATATATTATTAAAGCTAACTTCACTTCGTAGTGTACTTCCCCTTTAAATCATGCATGAGAAGCTAAAACATGAAAACTAATTGACTTTTAGACAGAGCCCCCAAAAAGTTTTCTTTCCAGGAAAGTCATTTTTACCACCCTAATCTGTAATTAAGATACAGGACCAGAAGGAAAAGGCAAAATAATATCAGCGTCGATTGATATCGAGTGTGGTCGATGTTCAGTCTGTTCCACTGCAGGGAGTTCACATCGAAGCTCTGAACTTTTCAACCTTCTTTATTTAGCTGTCTAAATGCTTTCCGCGTCTGATATTACGCTAGTAAGCAGACCCTGGGCCTGTCTGCAATCCTCGTCACTTAATTTTCTTGTCGCGCAAATCATCTCCATTTTGGTTTGCCTTCAGAGAAATATTATGATTTAATTCATTTGGAGGAGGATGACAAATGGAGCTTAGTTTTTTTAGTCCTTTTGATGATAGTTCATTCTTAAGGTGGACAACAACCTCCTATAAACCTTATGTCGTTAGAAAGCTCAGACTTGGGGAAAGGTTTAGAACTTATGCCCATTCTTAAATCGTACAGTAAAAGAATATCTCCTCAACCATACAAACAACCTCCTAGTATAACCTTATATCGTTAGAAAGCTCAGACTTGGATGAATAGATAAAAGACAATATTATGATTGAACTTACAATAAGAGTATGTCAAATATTTTGAATACCAGAAGTCACTTTACAGAAGCAACTCCCTTAGAATGTTAGGGTATTGGTTATTGACCATTAGGGCAGACAACCAAAAACAGGAACAATTAAAAATAGCTTTTGAAATAGTTTAATGTCCCTCTTAGGAGTTCAAAGTTTGTTGATGTCTTGAGAAAGAAAAACAATAACAAAACAAAACAAAACAATAACACACATATAATAACTAGGTTGACCATGCATGTACTATGCCAATCTTTAGTAGATATTGAAGGATTTAACATTTCTCACAGCCTATAGTGGGAGGCTTGAGATATTTTTATGATATATATTTATTATATATACTTTTTAATGGCATATTTTGAATATCAGATAAAAAGCAAAGGGAGCTAGAGGAAGATGGAGAGGGAGAGGAAGAGGAAGAGGAAGAGGAAGAGGAAGAGGAAGAGGAAGAGGGAGAGGGAGAGGGAGAGGGAGAAGGAGAAGGAGAAGGAGAAGGAGAAGGAGAAGAGAGACAGAGAAAAAGAGAAAAAGAGAGAAAGAGGGGAAGGAGGGGGTTGAGACTGAGACAGGCAGACAAACAGACTAATGGACTTTCAAACATATTCCACCAGTCCTAATTTTTCAAAAAACACATTGACATTATATAGTCCCATCTATAAATATATTTACTGGTCTGTCAGGGATTATACAGCTGTTCTTATAGGTTTCTCATCATGAAATAACTTGTTTCATGTCACTTTTACCCACGTCACATCGCCCAGAATGCGAACGGTTCTCTCGATAAGGCATTGAACTCCTCTATCCTCCATCCCTGCCGTCGTTGAGATAATGAGAGTTCTCTCTCCTCTCTGCTCTCCTAGACAATCTGCAAAAGAGATGGGGTTCATTTAACCTAGCCCTCAGTTCAACTAACTTTAAAGATAAAGTTGAGTATCTGTGACGCAATTGCATTAGAAACTATATAGAAGTTATTGGGAAAGTTTGATAATGCAGTATTTAAGAATAATTAGATAAAGTGAGGTTTTAGAATCATTAAAATTATTGAATTTACCAAATCTTGCTAAAAAAAAATTTGTCATAAGCACTGCACGCAAGTATGGGTATACGGGCCTGCACATTTATGTGGCATCAAAATCTGGTCCAGTTTTTGGAACTGCTTTTTTCTTCTATTTGGAATATGAGAGCTTTTCAAGTGCAATTCCATATGGGACATTGCTTCTTTCATATATATATATATATATACTTCCATGTAGGAATGACAAGAACAAAAAGCTCAAACAAAATTATTTTTCATCCCTATACCAGAACTCAACCTCTTTAAAAGAGACCTGGCAGTGCCCTTTTGTCATCACTGTTACTCTAAAACTGTTTTCTGCCTCGAGGGCCGAATACTTGGTATCTCTTTTCGGAAGCGGCTTCAATTGATGCCCTTGTTTTCTTATGATCCATTCCGGCTATAGATATATATATCCGTGATATCTGATGGAGACAGGATGAAGATGATACATGTGTGATGTGAATATTAAATGGCTATCTGTCTTAGCCCAATCACTGAACTCTGTCTTAGATTATGTTACTTTTGTCTCTCTTAATTCCAGATATAATATATATTGACAGATGATTCATGATATCCGGGATATCTGATGGAGACGAGATGATGATGATACACGTGTGATGTGATTATTAAATGGCTATATGTCTTGGCCCATTCACTGAACTCTTCTTAGGTCCTATTACTTTTGTCTTTCCTAATTCCAGATATAATATTGACTGATTCATGATTTCGGGGATATCTGATGGAGATGGGACGAAGATGACACTGGTGTGATGTGATATATTAAACGACCATCATAGTGTCTGTCAGTTTTAAAGGATTGAAATTACCCCTGTTTTTGTCTTGCTTTAGTCCATCTGTGACATATACCAACATTACTTGATTGAGATGAGGTGAATATGTGGAGGTGTCGTGGTATAGTGGTTCATTAACTTAACTGGGAGAGAGAGAGAGAGAGAGATTTAATTTCACTTTAACATTAATAGAAATTTTTCATTTGGAGATAATTGTACCTAAACCATCAATGGAAGCTCTTTTTATGTGATAGTGATCATGATCAAGTTTAGTGACTAAAAAATTGGAAATGTCCCTCGGGGAAAGAAAAAAAATCATCAATGCTTAATGCTTTAAGCTTTCAAAGAGTTATTATTTATAGAATTCAATTCTGGTGCAACCGTGCAGGCAGTTGGGAATTATGTATCTGGGCTTGAAAAGAAAGCGGATAATGAAAGGTTTCAGGCAAAATTGCTAGATAATTTGAGAGGGGCAATTTTCGAAGTGAGCCCTTTGGGACTGCTTTATGAGCGGATTTGTATCTTTCATGGAAAGGTATTTGGGTTGAAAATTCAAGTGCCCCTTCTCTTTGATCGACATGCATGGTCTTTCTGGAGGTTATAAATTTATAGGTATTTCTATATTTTTAGTGGATCAAGACTGAAAAGAGACCACAATATTCATTTGGGCTGTTGGAGAAAAATAGTAGTTTCTGTACCTGTCCTACCAGGTTATGCAAAAAAAGCACATGTTCTCAAAATTCTTTGTACTACATGTTTTTGTTTTTGTTTTTGTTGTTTTTTTTTTGGGTGGGGGAGGGGCCACTACTTCAGTTGACATGTTGAAAGCAATGTTTTAAAACTTTGAACAATAGGTTTTTCATGTCTTTGACAATAAATTAAGGTTTAATTGGGAGATATTTGAAATTTTGAATGCATATTAGTCATGTACAGGTTATCCCATTTCCTACAAGAACTGAAGGGTTCTCCTATTAAGCCGAAAAGAATGATAGAATCTAGTAGTCGATGGCTTAACTTTCAAGTCTGGTAGTTTTACGAACCTATCATCAAAACATGTTTTGAGGATCAACTAATATTATTGACAGCCTCCTTTGAAAGCGTGTGGGATGTCAAAACAAAAATGAAAATAACAAGCAATATAGCTGAAAAGGGGTTATGACTTGCTTTGATAATAAAAACTTCTGAAAAACAACCATTAAAATATACAACAGCTGATTTCTGCACGGACAAACAAAAATTGAAAGATTTTGTGGAATAACACGGTCCTAGGCTATGATTAAAGACAAGAGTTGGCAATAACAGTATGCAGGCTAGAGGCTGTACCCCGCCACCCCCGTCAAGATGGTGGTGAAATGGTCGATATCCCCCCTCCCACTGCTCTCGTTCTCCTCTCCAGGAAAACATCTGGATCAGATGTACATGACCAAAGACCACATCGCGATAGGAGGCGATCTTCGCGGAGCTTACGGTTATGCACATGCCTGTCAGGGTGGTCGCAATCTACGCATAATTCTCCCCCGGTTCCGTCCGAGATCTCGAACTAAGCCATTTTAAAGGTTGAGAATGATTGAATGTACTCGTGATGTCTCTGCGTCTGTGATATTTCTGAAGTTCAAGCTCTATCCTGTAAACCTCATCTCAACTTGATCCTTCAAATTCTGTTAACCAATTACTGCTCCTTATATAGAAGAACTGATACACAAATAGGATTAGAAATACTTTTCAAAGGTCTCGCTGCTACATATCTATGCTTTCATAAGAAATTTAAAAAAAATAGATTTTGTAATGTAACGTAATTTTTGATGTTATCTATATTCTTTAGATTACATGGTGATAAAGCCTTTGTCACATAATCTTTGTTAACTACATTTTTTCAACATTATGGGAGCTATGATATTATATCCATCTACAGGATTTAGACATACAGTAAACAAATAAAACAAATACTCGCTAAATTATAACTCCTAATGTGAAAACTTTTTTTCCTGAAACGCATGTGTATGCATTAAGTGCAAATTGGCATTGTTCCTCATGTATGTTTAAAAAATAAATGGTGCAAGAAATTGGTGACCAAAACTTTCCAAAATTAAGCCCATGAAGATGGATGCACAGTGCAATCATTATTCATATTTCCTTCAAGTGTAGATAGGGGTAGATGATTTAAAAAATGGTACATTCTTTTGCATAATGTTTTTTTTTATTTTTTTATTGACACATGCATAATTGTATTTTTTTTTTAGGAGGATGCATGTCACGTTTTACCTTTACTCCCACCTCCGCCACTCAAGACCAATTATATAATCCGATAAGAAATGAATAATTCAGACCGGAGGGCGAAGATCTAAGAGTTTGTGAGGCAACCTTGATTTTTTACCTTTTCACAAACCTTCTATTGATTTCCTTGAGCAGATGCATCGGAAAAACATGTTTTTATATTAGGTGTTAATTTTGTATTTTTTTCGCAGTGAGAAATTTAAGATCATAGTGTCCGTTCAGAGCCAGAAGAGTGTTAACTCTGTGTTTATGTATGAGTGCCCTTTTGGCTCCAAACAGATGATGTATGATTTTGCCATTAAAGGTAAAGACCAGTATTGGAAACGCCCCAATTTCAAAAAAATGAAATGGAAGCTCTCATTACCAATCATGTGAAAGAATATGTTTTGACTAATACATGATGATAAAAAATTTGCAGGGAAACCGCCTACTAATTCATATATTTGGTAAATTTGTTTCTCTCATGGACTGTGAGAGATATAGGGTAGTCCCATATACATCTTTCTGTGTATAGTGCTTGTAACTTTACGAAGAATGGGCCAAATTTCTTATCATTTTGATGATTCCAGAACCTTGCAGATGCTAGATGCTAGATGATCAACCTTTTCTGATCGATTCCACAAAGTTTCTTTCACAATGCAATCGCTTGACCATAACTGGTCTTTACCTTTAAACCATGTTTTTTAAATAAAAAATTGGAAACAAAACTCAACTCTGAATTGGGATTATCTAACATTTTGGGTTATTGATCGAAAGTCCTGCCAAAGTGTCAGGGACATAAAGACAACCATTAGAAATAGATGAGGGGTAAAATATGAAATTTAGGTAATTTGGGCCTTTAACTTGTTCCTGAGTGTGTATTTTTATGAAACATAGTGAGAAAACAAGGATATACCTAGAGCAAATATTTCTTTATCATAGGAACGTTATCATTATTTTGTGTTTTTAAAGTCTGCTCTTCCAATTACTTCACTATACGTTTGTGCACAGTTCAACTACTTTTTTTTTGGGGGGGGGGGATGTGGAAAAGTGCATCTAACTATTAAAATAAAAACTGATGTGAGCCACTTCATCACTTCAAATATATTATTACTTGAAATCTCAGATAGCAAGAGTACCAAAGGTTATCATCCTTGTGTGCATGATCATAAACATGAGACAATTAATACAGGAAGAAAAGAAAGAAACAAAAAATCAACTTGCGTCACTCTGTCTTATGAGAGAGGGAGAGGGAGAGGGAGAGAGAAAGAGAGGGGTGAGGGAGAGGGAGAAAGAGATATTGTCTTTTGTCATCTCACAACATTCATGTGCGTCAGATAGCACCTGCAATTACTACCTTGGGTGGTGGCGACACTCTCTTAGCCTGTTCAGACCTGAGCAATTTTTTAAAATACAAAACTCATTTACAGAATCACAGTATAAAGAATCATTGTATAGTGGTGTATAGGGGTGTACAGACTACAGTAACAACACCGTAAAACGAAATGAATCAAGAAACTTTTTTGTTGTTTAGAGATCAGGTGACATATGGCAGCTGGCCAACCAAAGGTGTGTGCTCACGATAAGCCCGCCCATTTGTATGGTTTTCGTACAACACAGCATTCATACTAGAACGGATCTTGATTCTCTATTGAGTTTGAATTTGAAACAATGCTCAAATAATTTTTTTTTTTTTTTTTTTTTTAGGGGGGGGGGGGGGGTCACTCAATGTTTATGTATACGTTAAGATTATATGATTTATATGATTCTGTTACATGATTTACTGTACGATTCTCGTATAGCTATATGAACTCTGGTAGTCTGAATGGAGGGGGGGGGGTATCTTGAGGCTGGGCATAGAAATGATAACATGATAATAACAGATGAAGGGCAAGGTCGTTTCTGTCAAAACAGACAGATCATAATGACTTTCTTATTTTCTGTACGTTTTTTGGGGTTGTTACAGAAATTGAAACAGTAATGAGTGTGGTGTATATAGTCATATCGTTCCTGTTTTCACGAAGTGACGGTAGTGAGGAAAATCCGCACACAAATTGTATGCGATTTTCATTCACTACCGTCACTTCGTGAAAATAGGGACGATATGTGAATTTTTTTTTTCTATGGTAGAAAAAGAAATGTGTTATATTGTCTGTTCAGACCCAGAAGGGCCTTAACTCCATGTTAGCATATGAGTAACATCCTTCTGGCTCCAAATTGCAAGGTTATTTTGAAGAGATTCAACGTTTAAAGGTACTATGTCCCTTTTGCAGCCAACCTCAAATGCTGTAGAATTTTGCAGGAATTATGAATATGTCATGTATGTCCCATCTGTGAAATTTAAACGTTAGCAGTGTCCTCATATTGAAATTATGCAAGGAAACCTGTTTACTTGCTAGACTTCACTGTCAGACACTATTGAGTGACTGACTGGCTTTTTTTCTTCTTTGGTAATAACATACATGAAAAGAGTTGTAAAGGGTACATGAGCATTTGTCTACATCAATAACCCACTTCTTGTGATGGCCAAGATTAAACTGATTGAATCTTTGCGCAGCATAAAACGTATGACCATTCGGTACAATTGTCTGAAAATCAAGACTATTACTTTTGGGCTCTATAGCCCTAAAGTTGATTTGACAACTAATAGTCGTTATTTTCCCACTTGAAGACATTTTCAAGCCCCACCTTTTTTAGGGAAGTTCTAAATTAGTATTATCTTTCAAATGCAGTTGGAATTTAACTTTTTCATTTTTTGGGCCTGCAAATGGGACATAGTACCTTTAATATGGATAAGTGAATTTTTAATCTAGATGAAATTATATTGATTTAAATTGTGTTGATAAATCTCTCTTACTACACACAACACTTTCAAGACATATGTGGTGGGTTTACACTAGGCCTTTACACACATCATGTATTCCTAAACCTGTATTTTTATATGTACATGTATACAACTTGGGGGTGAGATTAATGATGTCCAATTTAAAACCTATACCAAACATACTCTTAGAATACATGACTTGATTCTTATTTTTCTAGAAGTTAAAAAAAAGTGATGAATTGGTGGATGTGAGATTCAAAATATAAAAGCTTCAGGTAGATTATATCCCACAGTTTAATTTGGCAAACAAAAAATGTAGTACACAATGCTCTAGCATTAAGTTTATTGCATACAATAAATTTTAATTGAAATTCAATACATGAATGAAATCAAGTCTGTGTGTTAAGCAAACATACACAAACGGTTCATGCACTACTTTTTGATGTCTATTAACACTTGGTATTCGTCATGATGTTTTGACAGTCAATCAATGCATTGTTATTCCAATGTTTAGACGGGTTTACTACTCACTCTCACCATTGCCAAGTAACAAGCCAAAACAAGAAAGCACTTCTTGGAATTGACGTGTGACGAGTGTATCCAATGGGTCGCAATTCTGAGAAAGATGAGGAAAGAACGCAGACCGGTATCCCATCATTTCTCAGGAGTAGACTTGATCGTCACTCTCGTCATTTTCGTTGACAGAATTAGGATGATGTAAAGAAAGGTAGCATCTCAAGCAGATAGATCCTAAAGAGGGTATATAAGAGGACATAAAATAATCTTTTCTTAGTAATATTACCTCGATGTGGTTACTGTTTCATTCATGGGCAAAGTCAGTGACTTCTCTACCCAGAATCTAGCAAGAATGACGTAACCTCAATCCAAGCCTGAATCGGATAGGAAGTTTTGGCTTTAGAGTTTTTTGGAATACAGGTGTATATGACTTACCTCGTGTCGTATGTCTTTCATTGAGCATAGGCACAGATGGAATACATCTTTGAAAGGATATTAAAGTACAAAGAATTTTTTTCAAAATAAAAATAAATGGCTTCAGATGTTGGAGAAGTAAGATAAGAGAAGTTTTGTGATGGCTGAAGATGTTTTGTTTTAATTGTTTTTATTCTGGGAATTCATTTGAAATGATATTTGTTTTCTAAGTATTGGGAACCTTAAAGTAAGACCCCCTCCCAGCCCCTCCCCTGCCCCCATGGGAAAGCAATGCCATATTGCTGGCTATAGATGAATAAAGGCATAACTATTCAAATAAAAAGTCATATCTATTGACTTTCTTTTTATCTGCAGTGCTTCAAAATGAAGGAGTGATTGCAAGGAAACTTCTGAGTAACCAAAGTGAAATTTGAAGAGAGCAATCTGAGGTATTCTTTGATTTCCTCAGAGAAAGCTTGCTGAAGATAGGGCCATTATGATTTATGGCCCAGCAGATGGGGCATGTCCATGGACAGTATCCTTCAGACAGATAGTTAACATGAATACCTTCAAGACTGCAGTCAACTCTGGTTGCGTTTATCTAGGAAATTTTTGGCTAGAATCGGGTTTCTCAAACGTCTTTCAGGCAAATTTAGAAGTAGATAAACGCAAAGCCTTTTTTAAAGGGCTTTAGATATGGGCATATCTAAAGACGCAAAAAGGTGCGTTTTGTATGTCACATACAGCCAGAATCACGTTTCAAAATGATCGATAAACGCAGGTGTTGTGTACAAGCATCCGTGTGAAGTTGACCTCCGAGAAACTGTCTGCTTCCCGGGTCAAAACAGCTGGGCAGAATCGTGAAGGGTCGATAAACGCGACATCCCGCAAATCACGATCGTAAAGTGGGGTACAATAGTGGGGTTCGATAGTGGGGTACGATATGTACATATCTAGTGGCAAGCCTAGATAAACGCGCTCTTTATGGGACATACATGTGTTTTATGTGTTGTATGCAGATGCCCCATATCATATGTTCAATGGCGTAGCGGGGGGGGGGGGGGGGTGGTGATTGTATATGAAATGTATTTCTAAACATAACCAATCGCTATTTCAACTTGCGGGAAATAAAATTTTGGCCTTCTTTGTAATGCAAAGTATGCATAAAATATTTGCCAAAAGAGAATAGTGAAAGGTCCATATACCGGTACAAATAGCGTGAGAAGTCCTTTGTCAGTGTCAAACAATTTGCTCTCAGTAGCAAAGCTTTGTCCTAGCTGGATGCAGACTGAGGCAAGATATTTTTTACCACAACCTTGCAGCACAAATATAACATGGGACACTTAAATGGAGTGTATAGACTGTCTTTCCCGTGGCCTGACTCGGGGGCCAATTAAGTATAATACGATTACGGACGATGCAACCACAGCAATTATGTGTGTGCAACATACGCGAAACCGAAGCGTGAGGAGAACTTCGGTCTATTTCGCAAAACGCTGACCATGTAGAGAAATTATGTTGCTGTCTATACTACTGTCCAAAAGAAGATGTAGATGGAACCAGTATTTGCCAAGCTACTCTCCCTTTAATATAACTTTCGAAAGTATAGTGAATGAAGAAAAAAATAACACAGATACTGGTGGTATGACGTGAACTTCTGTCATCCAATTAATGGGATAACAATCACATGACTAATTACCACCAGATGTACAATCGGCTTCGCAGTTGATGATGTCATATTATCAAAAGTGTGAAATATCTATCTAAATATAAAACCAGTAACATTTGTCATTGATTGAATCACAGTTATCATCATTGTTACCTTTTAAAAACAATTCCAAATCGTGAGAAATGCAATCCTGGCGTACTACGTAATCATGGCTCAAATTACACGTGAAATAAATAATCAATATTTCACCAAAAACAGATCAATAATAGTTCTAAATATATGGAAAAAAAAGTGTGAAAAGTGAGAGAAGTACCTTGTCCATGTCGCATAATTTCCACTTGTTAGCAAAGTGCTTTGTTTTCACAGGTTGAAAGGTTGTTGCATTTCTTTATTGATTTTCCTCTGTTTTTATTGTAATTCTGCACTCTATGGGTGGCTCTTGTGAAAGAAAGTCCCATTTCTGTAGACAAGTGTCTACTTCACCATTTATTGAAAGGAAGACCAAGAAATAGTTCGAAAAAGAGGAAGAAAATCAATTGCACTCTTTCCTCTAGCAAGCCATAAATGTCCCCCCCCCCCTCAACTTTTGATGGCACAGGAGTACATCATTAATTTCCAAAGAGACTACACTTTAATGCTTGGAAATATCGCTTTAAACATTTGTTACGAAATCAAACTAAAGTACATTCCTTTAAAACCAAGTCATATTATTTCTTTAATACAAAAAATATCCTTAAAAAGGCAGATATCATTGCTTCCATGCACAATACCATAAACAATACGCATATACACTATACAAGTATACAATATCCTTTTAATTCTGTACCGCTCTTAAGTCCATTGAAAATCAAACCATTGACTGTTCATTCCTGATTTCAAAGATTGCTATTTACATCATGTTTGATACATTGCACAAAAATACAGATTTTTTTTTTGTATAAAAGACATATTTTTAAACATATCACCAATATGATTTTCATCAGTTTAAAGTTAAACTTAACTGTTTTCTGGCTGAGTTATTCAAAAGTAGTACATGTATCCTACAAATGTGTAGATGTATTGCTCTTTGAGCATTTTCCTCTGTAGGGAGATATGAACGTAATATTTCACAAAGCAATAATCAAATGTATTGCTTGGATGAACAAAGAAATCCCAGTGTATGCAATATTCATTGCACAGTGGTTATGAATAAATTCAATTGAACATTCATACCAGACAGTCATACAATGTGATTATTAGTGACGTGTGTTGAATACACAATAGGCAACCTGAACAAGAGTAATTGGATTATGTAAGGGGAATGTTTTTATGAATTTCAAGGAGCAATTCATAGAAAAATGCATGAAAACATACAATGTGATTATTAATGACTTGTGTGGTACACACAATAGGCAACCTGAACACGAGTAATTAGATTATGTAAAGGGAATGTTTCTATGAATTTAAAGTAGAAATTCATAGAAATGCATGAAAGCCACCACCATCAGGTTTATGACATATAGACCAAACATACGTCTTGTTTTGACAAAATAAAAACGCTTTTTTTTTCCCTTCTCTTTTGTGAATATTAAATTTCTGATAGATGCAGCAATTGTGGTAATGGTTTGTCGGAGTCCATGATACAAGTAGGTTTTTAATGTGTGCATGGCCAAAGAGACAAACAATTTGAATTTATTATTTTTTCTTTAGAATTAAGTTTTACCTTCATTGGTGTATGGAAAGGTTCACAAAAAGACCCCAATTTCTATTACGTTTATGCCTCATACCAATACTTTTGTATTTAATATTTCTTTTAAAGAACTAATTTTTAAAAATTGTTTACATATACGTGATGGAAAATATGTACTAAATACAATGAAATTTACACGGATTGTATATTATGAGCCTTGCATGACATATGCATATGCAGCACTCATATATCTCCATCTCTTTTATTAGAAATGTGAGAGAATAATTAAATAATAACTAATAATTAATCACTTGCAAGCCCTCCAGTACCCTAACCCCTTGTCCCTCCTCATCATAAACCCAGTACCTGCCCCCCCCCCCTTTAGCCAGAGGTTTGTTTTAAATGGGGTATATACCGGGGGATGGGGGGGGGGGGGGGTGAGTATCTAGGGCAAGTAGATTAACCAGCTGTACCCAGCGGATCATAAACCAGGCTCCGTTGCTGATCTTGACCTATTCCGTCCCAGACAAAATCAATGCTGCGTCATCCCCTTTTTATTAGGAGCAAATTGGCAACATGGATGTTATGCATTGTCTCTACATGGATGTCAGGAATACATTTGTTTGCATGTGTAATTAAGTAACTTGTGCAATCATGATTCCTTTGTGAAATGTTACAGCCAATGAAAATATACACTGGGGATGAAGATAATGTTCAATTTAGATAATGAAACAATATTTCTTAACTTTGGTTGAAAGTTTGAAACTTTCTAGTTGTTTAGACAAGAAATACATATGGTGAGCATTTTTCTTACCAATAAGACAAAAATTGTGTTCATGTACTTTTGGCACGTAGAGCATTTGCACTATTGCAAAATCAATATAGTTCCCAAGTTGAGATAATTTATTAACCCCCAGCCTGCCGGAACCGGGTTTTACCTCCAAGCCTATGGGGGTAATTTAGAGAACTCAGTATTCATTGTTTGGATGCATGGCGGTTTTTGTGGTGTGCTTGCGCAATAGTAGGATAGTTGGGAGCTAGGAGGAAGTTTTCATCTAAGGTAGATGTGTTTGCTGTTTGAATGACATCACACGGATGTATAAACACTGCATGGAGGAGGGCTGCTTCACAGAAACGTGTCAGTCAACTCATGTAACCAGTGTGTAGACATATCGATGAGCACCACATGGCGGAAGTGTCTACCGTCTGTGTGTGTGTATGGGAGTCCATGGTGTGGTATGGCTGTGTGTTAAGGCCTTGGACTAGTTTGATAGCACAAACCCTCGTCAGTCGCTGTGCCTAACAGTGTCTGCATTTTGAGACTATGCTGATGGCACACTGCATAGGTTCTGTACTTTAGCACTTGTGTGACACCACCACAGACTGATAGAGCTATAGGCTCTGTTCAAGGCTTTAGGAATTGGGGTAAAATGTCAAACTCGGGTCTGCGCCTGGAGACTAGTCTTGGACTTGGTGTTCTTCAGTGCAGGGAGACTCCAACTATAAAATCAATGAATAATGAAATTACTAAAGCGAGTCCAGTGACATCACTTCCGCTATTGCATGCACAGTGCCTTGCCAAACAAGTTCTAGGTAGAGGCTTATTTGCAGAGCTGGGACGTCACATGGGAGCATGAAATGCAATTGTTTCTTGCGTTACATCCCATCACGTGGTAGTTGAATCATGGATTAATTTTAGACTGTATAGTATGTGGTTGATGGCATGTGTTTCCCCATAATCCAATCACACGTCTTGTGGAGGAGGCTTTATTACGTCAAAGAATCGCTCTTCCGTCAGTAATGAATAAATATGTGTGAGAATATGATGCAATCCAAGGAATTCAACTGTTATAGAGTGGTTGTGAGATGGAAATTGTGTCATTATTCATGCCGGTTACTTCTAACTTTTTAAGCAGGTAACTTTACACTACATGTCTACGCTTGAGTACATTATTTCATTGCATTGCTCAGCGTTTGTAATCAAAAGAATTTCTGATACGCTGAAACTTTTGTCATTCCTTGTTCAAAAGTGCTGAATCAGAAATAACACTGATTCTGAATTTGTTGTAAGAAATTGATAAAGTAGGAGATTGGGACCCCATTCTAGATAAAGTAACAGGAACAAATATCCTAAGTATGCACATTTTAGTAGGAATACTATTAAAACCAATGGCTTTCAGTTTCTAGTATTTCAAGACTTCAGACCCTTATCAAGCATTTGCTACATGGAAGCTTAGTTGAAGAAACGGCAGTGTTAATTGTAATAGCATTTCCAGAACTCAATCCTCTGTTCATTCCCTCATTAAAAAAAAGTATCATTCCAGTTAATGAAAAATGCAAATTAGTCATCTTTCAATCTGGACTTTCATTGATTTCTCTACTGACATAGGAAACCATCTGAAGTGTTTGTTTACATGCAAGTAGCTTTCAAGTATGTCATTATTATGACATCAGCGCAGGATGTTTGTTGGGATATGACATCCCCTAACCCTCCCTAATACGTAGATCAATTTGTCATGTCATAAGAACGTGAAGTGATCTTTTTCATGTTTCCTAGCTGCACCTTGGACCCTGCCTTGTAATTATTATGATGTAAGATAGGACATTGCCCCTGTTTTTATATTTCTTGGACATCCTTATAGTCTTTGCAGGGAGCTTGAATTTATTTGTTTATTGACTTTTGTAGGGGTTGAGATGATAGTTTGCTGTGCATCCTCCAAACACTCATCTCACATTCTGTTTTTCATTTTATTATCATCTTTGCAGATGCAGTATCGTATAAAAGGTGAAACAGTTCTTCGAGACATCAGACTGAAGAAGAAAGAAAGAAAAATCCACGCCAAATCAATATTG
The DNA here is from genome assembly GCA_035222895.1 of Strongylocentrotus droebachiensis. NCBI lineage: Eukaryota > Metazoa > Echinodermata > Echinoidea > Camarodonta > Strongylocentrotidae > Strongylocentrotus > Strongylocentrotus droebachiensis. The sequence goes on from JAVYIG010006181.1 coordinate 49,880, forward strand.
CAAAAAACCCTCCCGGTGCGTTGATCAACTCTTGAGGAGAACAACTGCAATTTGGGGTGAAATTGGGTCATGTGCTGCGTTCAACATTATGGAATCACTTGCCTGACTCCCCCAGCTCTCATGTTTGGCACATGGACTGCCGCGTGAATTTGATTTTGCAGCAGGAAAGAAAACTAGTGGACGTTTGATAAGCTGCAATTGACTTTTGTGATTGGGGGAGTTCACATCTACCGTAGATAATCACATTGGGAGCTTTTGACCACAAGGATATTAAGGAGACTGCATATTTGGGTGGCAGCGGTGGGATTTGTGAACGGCTCCAGGAGGATTTGGTCATCAGTTATCAACAATCAGGTAAGACAACTATTGAAATTGGTGTCTGTTCTTCAATTTCCTCTTTTTTCTCTCCCTTTTCCATGCCATGTGTGATGAATGTCACTCCAGTCTTTGTTACACTACTAGTTAAGCTGGTTATAGTTACGCTGGTAATAGTTACATTTTCTATGTCAGGTAGCTTATGCCCATTTAAGAATAAAATTAGCAACTAATAATCAAATTTGTCTCATGGAAAGTGATTTTCCAATGTGATACAAAAACAGTTCGAATGCATGCCAATCTGCTTCTCCTTTCTATTAATTTTCATACTAAACAGACATTTCAATGCCATTCAGTTTTCTTAAAACATGTACCATGTTTGTTACAAATATATCCCCTAATTCTAGATGCTTCAGCTTTTGATCATGTTTGTAGCTCTAACAACTTTAATTTTAGGGAGTGTTTTAAAAATTTGTCTTCATTTACTTCTATCAGTTGCATTCTTCATCACTTGCAGTTGAGATGCAAGTCGTCTGCTCATGATAAAACTTCTCCCAAAACCTTCTTCAAGATACACAATTGCTATTGCCCCCCATATATTGCATTGATACACACTTTTGCTCATGGTCCTCTGTACCTTTTCCCTCTGTAGCGTTTCCCTTTTCCCTTTCTGGACCTTGGCGACCTTGTGATTGCATGCTAGTTTTCAGCCATGGCTGTACAAATATGACGCTGATGCCGCCATCGATTTCTTGTCCCCGGTTGCGTCTAAGTGTCCATCCCCTGAGTGGTCTGGCCCCACGTAGATAGATCCACTCTAGTTTATTGAAGGCAACTCCAGAGAGAGAAAGCAAGGAGATTGAGTTTCTCTTAATAGATGTTAAGAGACCCTGACCATCGGTCCAATTAGCTCACACAAGTGAAGACACCAAAGGAAATTATGTAAAATGTTTAATTGGGTTAGGTTTAAAAAAAAAGATTACTTTACTTTTGGACCAAATCAGTTCTGAAGCTGTACTCCAACTTTGAACTTTTCTTGCCATGAGATCAGTTCTGACCCCCTCCATCCCCCTCCTCTCTCTCTCTCTCTCTCTCTCTCTCCCTCTCTGTCTCTTTATCTCTGTCTGTCTCCCTCTCTCTCCCTCTCTCTCTCTCTCTCTCTCCCTCTCTCTCCCTCTCCCTCTCTTTTTTCCCTCTTTATCATATCTTTTCCTCAGTGGACGATCAGGTCTGGAGGGGGCATTTGAAAATCAGGGTAGAATTGACAGGTAATCAATGAATTGCATGAGGTATGAAGTATAGCACCAGAAATCGATCAAGTGGAATCTGTTGACTTTTTTTATTTTTGGGGTCCTTTCAGCATGCCCCACCCTCTTTTGTTTTTTTCTGCGCCGTCCTCGATCTACCTCTATTGATTCGTTCTAAAAAGCTGTTCAAATATTATTCCTTCCATATCATACACATTTTGATTTCTGGATTTGTAGAGCAGGCCTGACGTTCCCTAACCCTCAACTCGATTCTTTCACTGTCAGTCAAACTCTGCACCCACTCACCGCCGACCATCAAATTCAATCAATTGCCCTCGATCACAGCTGCACCCCGCCCTCAAACTAGTTCATTCTATCAGCTAGAAAAAACATTGGTCCCTCTTGGAGCATGGTGGAGAAGGGGGGGGGGGGGGGGGGGGGGTCAGTACCAGGTTTAGATTCCAGTCATTTGTGATATCAGATAGCTCTCCAAACAAATATCTCGAGAGAGCACACATGCTCAGTAATTGTTCTGTATGCTTAACTTCTTTTGGATCTGATGGGTATGAATAAATACAATTTCATTTCATTTTTGTATTTTGAAGGTACTCTAGAATGTAGATATATTTTCAGGTTACGAATGTATAGGAATCAAGCCATACATATTTTATTTATTCACAAATGTAGTGGATGAGAGCAAATTTCATTCCCAATTTTTGTGAAAAATCTGGGTAATATCTGTCAACTATTAATAATCTCTTTTATTTAAAAGAATCCATCAATATTATGTAAACAAAGTCATTGGAGGTATTAAGCATCAACTCCTTTTTTCATTTGATAAGGCTTATTCCAGCCCCACCTCCTCAAATTTTGGCAATAAAGAAAAGGATTGAAAAGGGAGGATGGTATTAAAGGAAGTGAACTTAGTGTTAATGGAGATTTTGTGCTGACTTCAGTATGAACCACATGATTTTTCTTGTCTATGTTAAATCTGGGGACATTAAAGGTACTATGTCCCTTTTGTAGCCAACCTCAAATGCTGTAGAACTTTGCAGAAATTATATGTATGTCATGTATGTCCTATCTGTGAAATTTAAAGGTTAGCAGTGTCCTCATATTCAAATTATGCGAGGAAACCCGTTTACTTGCTAGACTTCACTGTCAGACACTATTGAGTGACTGACTGGCTTTTTTTCTTCTTTGGGAATAACATACATGAAAAGAGTTGTAAAGGGTACATGAGCATTTGTCTACATCAATAACCCACTGCTTGTGATGGCCAAGATTAAACTGATTGAATCTTTGCGCAGCATAAAACGTATGACCATTCGGTACAATTGTCTGAAAATCAAGACTATTACTTTTGGGCTCTATAGCCCTAAAGTAGATTTGACAACTAATAGTTGTTATTTCCCGCTTAAAGACATTTTCAAGCCCCACCTTTTTCAGGGAAGTTCTAAATTAGTATTATCTTTCAAATGCAGTTGGAATTTAACTTTTTCATTTTTTTTGGCCTGCAAATGGGACATAGTACCTTTAATATTGTTCTCTGCTATATTTTGTCAAAGATATAAGTTTAGGGTCAGGGTTGCAATTGGTTTTAAGGTTGGTTTTAGGGGTACGATTAGGTTAGGTGTATTGTTTGGGTAAGGGTGAAATCAAGTGTGGAGCAATTGTACGTCGCCAAAGCATTTTTGGTACACCCAACTTCGCATGGGATGAAGTCATCTCTAACGTGTGATCTAATGGGTCTGACCCAGGTTTGACCCGGAAGATCACATATTCAATGTGAATGCAGCACTGGTCACCCATTTCGAGCAGCACATATTAAGAATCATCCTTCTAATTGCGAGAATGTCAAAATTCTTTGAGATATACTCTCCATTTTCAAAAGTAGGTTAAAATTGGGCTCTGATCGTTAACTGTCGATTTTTAAACTTAGGGAGCTAATGGCACAGTTAACGTAGATCGGTTCGCGCGGTTCGGTCATGTGTCTGGGTCTGTGGATTTAGTATTGAAATCCATTCCAATTTACAAGCTGAAATGGTTTGCCCTTTTGCTTTACTAGAGGTGAACAAATTTACACAGCTGTAGCTAGGCTTTGACTGTTTAAAAAACTAGGTGAAGCATTGTTGGATGGATATTATGAAATGGCTCATACAGTTCTTTGGGGAATTTTTGTGGCTCAGGGCTCTGTTTCATAAAACTTGTTATCAATTATTGATGTTAGAATTCTTTGACAAATTTGCTCTTAGCCACTCAAATGCCGAGATTTCATTGGTCTATAACAATTATTGTTGAAAACAAGCTGTACGTAAACAGAGCCCTTGTTCAAATCGAGGTCAGTGTGTGAGTGCCTCAGTGTAAAACATAAACACATTAATAACTAGTCTCTCGGATAGGAATTAAAATTGTTGGTTTAATGATGTAATTAACTAATAGTGTACTCTTATTTTCTTAGTACTCTGGTTAAAAATGAAGTTAAAAAAACATCTAAGAATTTTTGCTGTACATAATATACATGTATATCATTCACCTTTTGCACGCTGTTTGTTTAAATGTGAAATAATCTTTATAGTGTATCGATCCCCAAAAAATAGTTTGCTCTTGACGTAAGAGGTTCCATGTTGCAACTATAGTCAAACTATGAGCTCCAAATATTTCTTCTATGAAGATATAATGCAGTTTAAATGCACTCTCAGTAACTGTAAATTGACTTGAGTAGATTACTTCTTGCATGCGTACGCACTACCGAAGAATAGGGCATGCACAGAACCCAAGTCACATTCTATATAGCTTCATGCTTTCTTTTATCAGGTGGGCTGTATATCATACAGACCACCTTATATTTTTGTTAAAATTGCCTTTATTCAGGTGGGCTGTATCTAATACAGACCACCTTATATTTTTGTTAAAATTGCCTTTATTTATTTATTATTTATCAGGTGGGCTGTATCTAATACAGACCACCTTATATTTTTGTTAAAATTGCCTTTATTATTATCAGGTGGGCTGTATCTAATACAGACCACCTTATATTTTTGTTAAAATCGCCTTTATTATTTTTTTTATTTATTTATTTATTTTTCTTATTTCGACCCACTTTTTTGTTAGCAAGATAACTTGAAAATGGTTGAATGAAAAACCTTGAAATTTGGCACACATATGTATAGGCATATGGAGAAAACACAGTAAGGTTTTCAACCTTGACCTTGACTGATGACGTCATCTAGGCGCCATTTTGTGAAATTTTCTGAAAATAAACTCATGATCATATCTTCATAACCAAAAGGTATTTCTCATTCATATTTATTATGATCAAGGTCAATATCAGTCCAGTCAATTTCAGGTCAAAAAACGCGCGCGTGCGCGTACGTCCGCGCGTCAATGCGCGCGCAAAATTTTTAAATGCTCAAAATCGTCTCAAATTTATTTTGCATACGTTTCAGGTCATTTTAAGCATTTTATAAAAAATCGCGCGTACGAGCATGCGCGCGCGTTTTCGCGCGTAACACCATTAAAAAACATAGAATCGCCATTTTTTTTTTTTCATGATATTTCTCATATTTTTTCAAGGAATTTGATTCCATGTTTATCTCTTTATGACCATTATTAACAAGATGAGCGTAAATTCAAGATAAATGTCAGTGCGCGCGAGGTCTTTTAATACATAGCATATATGGGCAAAAACATGCCTATACAAAATCCGTTATAGCTCTTTGGAATGCACCGGGATCCTCAATTTTTTTTCATATTAAGATAGAATATGAGTCGGAAATATGATTCCATGTCTCATTTGGCCATTAAGTGTATCGTGACATCAACACAATGGCCTTGGAACTCAAAATACGAATTTGCATATTATGACGTCAGCATATTTATGTAAAATTTATTGTATCTCTGTAAATATTGATCAATTTTCTTCAAAATTTCGATATGTTGTAGCTAAGACAATTCTCTACAAGCGCAGTAATAACCATTTTTCATTTTGATGACGTCATCATAGTTAAAATTTTGATTAAAGGCCTCATGTCAAAAACTTCATAATTTGCGTGTTATGCCTATAGAAGGTGAATTTAGTTCACGTTATGAATCTATATGATATTGTCTTTTAAGAATTTGTAAGCAGTATGTCGCTTATTTTTGCTCTATTTTGTCTCAAATGATAGTTGACCAGCCCACCTATACTTGTTCCAAACAAGTATTATATGTCTAGTTTATTATTTATTTTTCTTATTTCGACCCACTTTTTGTTAGCAAGATATCTTTGAAATTATTCAATCAAATGCTTTGAAATTTGGCACACATATGTATAGGCATATGGACAAAATACAGTAAGGTTTTCAACCTTGACCTTGACTGATGACGTCATCTAGGCGCCATTTTGTGAAATTTTCTGAAAATCAACTCATGATCATATCTTCATAACCAAAGGTTATTTCTCATTCATATTTATCATGATCAAGGTCAATATCAGTCCGGTCAATTTCAGGTCAAAAAACGCGCGCGTGCGCGTACGTCCGCGCGTCAATGCGCGCGCAAAATTTTTAAATGCTCAAAATCGTCTCAAATTTATTTTGCATACGTTTCAAGTCATTTACAGCATTTTATAAAAAATCGCGCGTACGAGCATGCGCGCGCGTTTTCGCGCGTAACACCATTAAAAAACATAGAATCGCCATTTTTTTTTCTTTCATGATATTTCTCATATTTTTTCAAGGAATTTGATTCCATGTTTATCTCTTTATGACCATTATTACAAGATGAGCGTAAATTCAAGATAAATGTCAGTGCGCGCGAGGTCTTTTAATACATAGCATATATGGGCAAAAACATGCCTATACAAAATCCGATATAGCTCTTTGGAATGCACCGGGATCCTCAATTTTTTTTCATATTTAGATAGAGTATGAGTCGGAAATATGATTCCATGTCTCATTTGGCCATTAAGTGTATCGTGACATCATCACAATGGCCTTGGAACTCAAAATACGAATTTGCATATTATGACGTCAGCATATTTATGTAAAATTGATTGTATCTCTGTAAATATTGATCAATTTTCTTCAAAATTTCGATATGTTGTAGCTAAGACAATTCTCTACAAGCGCGGTAATAACCATTTTTCATTTTGATGACGTCATCATAGTGAAAATTTTGATTAAAGGCCTCATGTCAAAAACTTCATAATTTGCGTGTTATGCCTATAGAAGGTGAATTTAGTTCACGTTATGAATCTACATGATATTGTCTTTTAAGAATTTGTAAGCAGTATGTCGCTTATTTTTGCTCTATTTTGTCTCAAGTTTTAGTTGACCAGCCCACCTATACTTGTTCCAAACAAGTATTATATGTCTAGTTTATTATTATCAGGTGGGCTGTATATAATACAGAACACCTTATGTTTTCGTTAGAATATTTTTCTTAATTCTCGCCACTTTTTTGTTAGCAGGATAACTTGAAAATGGCTCAATCAATTGCCTTGAAATTTGGCACACATATTTATTGGCATGAGGAAAGAGCACAGTAAGGTTTTCAACCTTGACCTTGACTGATAACGTCATCTAGGCGCCATTTTGTGAAAATCAACATATGATCATATCTTCATAACGGAAAGTTTTTTCTCATTCATATTTATCATGATCAAGGTGAATATCAGTCCGGTCAATTTCAGGTCCAAAAACGCGCGCGTACGCCATTATTAGCAATGGCATTTTATAAAGAGTCGCGCGCACGCGCATGCGCGCGCGTTTTCGTTTGTCACGGCCGAACGCAAAATAATTCCTCCCGGGTATCTTTTGACACAGTATTCCTCATATTTTTCCGAACAATTTGATACCATGTTTATCTCCTTACGACCATTATTAAGGGAATGAGCGTCCGTTCAAGATAAATGTCCGTGTGCGTGAACTCTTGTAATACATAGCATATATGGGCAACAACACGCCTATATAAAACCCTTATGGCTCTTTGGGATGCACGGGAACCCTCGATTTGTGTTCATATTCGGATAGAGTATGAGTGGGAGATGTGATTTCATGTCTCATTTGGCCATTAGGTATATCGTGTCATCATCATATTGACCTTGGAACTCAAAATACGAATTTGCATATTATGACGTCAGCATATTTATGGAAAAATTGATTGTATCTCTGTAAATATTAATTGAATCTCTTCCTAATGTTGATATCTTGTAGTTGAGGCGATTGTCTACATGATCACTGCACATTAGTTTTCATTTTGATGACGTCATCATAGTGAAAATTGCGATTAAAGCTAACTGGACAGATTTTCTTAATTTGCGTGTTAAGCCTATGGGAGGTGCCAATTTCGTTCAAATCATGGATCTACATGACATCAATCTTTGAGCCCTATCTAGCTCATTTGTGCTCTATGTTCTCCCAAATTTTGGTATGTTATAGCTGAGACTACGGGCTATAAAAGTTGTGCCTTTTGTTTTTTAATCAGATGGTGGGATCATGTCAAAATTTTCAATTGAAAGTTGAAATTGCAAATTTCTGTGGAACTTTGCGTAGTTAGTAATACGTGGATTACGTCACGATTTCTCTTTATCAGGTGGGCTGTATATAATACAGAACACCTTATGTTTTCGTTAGAATATTTTTCTTAATTCTCGCCACTTTTTTGTTAGCAGGATAACTTGAAAATGGCTCAATCAATTGCCTTGAAATTTGGCACACATATTTATTGGCATGAGGAAAGAGCACAGTAAGGTTTTCAACCTTGACCTTGACTGATAACGTCATCTAGGCGCCATTTTGTGAAAATCAACATATGATCATATCTTCATAACGGAAAGTTTTTTCTCATTCATATTTATCATGATCAAGGTGAATATCAGTCCGGTCAATTTCAGGTCCAAAAACGCGCGCGTACGCCATTATTAGCAATGGCATTTTATAAAGAGTCGCGCGCACGCGCATGCGCGCGCGTTTTCGTTTGTCACGGCCGAACGCAAAATAATTCCTCCCGGGTATCTTTTGACACAGTATTCCTCATATTTTTCCGAACAATTTGATACCATGTTTATCTCCTTACGACCATTATTAAGGGAATGAGCGTCCGTTCAAGATAAATGTCCGTGTGCGTGAACTCTTGTAATACATAGCATATATGGGCAACAACACGCCTATATAAAACCCTTATGGCTCTTTGGGATGCACGGGAACCCTCGATTTGTGTTCATATTCGGATAGAGTATGAGTGGGAGATGTGATTTCATGTCTCATTTGGCCATTAGGTATATCGTGTCATCATCATATTGACCTTGGAACTCAAAATACGAATTTGCATATTATGACGTCAGCATATTTATGGAAAAATTGATTGTATCTCTGTAAATATTAATTGAATCTCTTCCTAATGTTGATATCTTGTAGTTGAGGCGATTGTCTACATGATCACTGCACATTAGTTTTCATTTTGATGACGTCATCATAGTGAAAATTGCGATTAAAGCTAACTGGACAGATTTTCTTAATTTGCGTGTTAAGCCTATGGGAGGTGCCAATTTCGTTCAAATCATGGATCTACATGACATCAATCTTTGAGCCCTATCTAGCTCATTTGTGCTCTATGTTCTCCCAAATTTTGGTATGTTATAGCTGAGACTACGGGCTATAAAAGTTGTGCCTTTTGTTTTTTAATCAGATGGTGGGATCATGTCAAAATTTTCAATTGAAAGTTGAAATTGCAAATTTCTGTGGAACTTTGCGTAGTTAGTAATACGTGGATTACGTCACGATTTCTCTTTATCAGGTGGGCTGTATATAATACAGAACACCTTATGTTTTCGTTAGAATATTTTTCTTAATTCTCGCCACTTTTTTGTTAGCAGGATAACTTGAAAATGGCTCAATCAATTGCCTTGAAATTTGGCACACATATTTATTGGCATGAGGAAAGAGCACAGTAAGGTTTTCAACCTTGACCTTGACTGATAACGTCATCTAGGCGCCATTTTGTGAAAATCAACATATGATCATATCTTCATAACGGAAAGTTTTTTCTCATTCATATTTATCATGATCAAGGTGAATATCAGTCCGGTCAATTTCAGGTCCAAAAACGCGCGCGTACGCCATTATTAGCAATGGCATTTTATAAAGAGTCGCGCGCACGCGCATGCGCGCGCGTTTTCGTTTGTCACGGCCGAACGCAAAATAATTCCTCCCGGGTATCTTTTGACACAGTATTCCTCATATTTTTCCGAACAATTTGATACCATGTTTATCTCCTTACGACCATTATTAAGGGAATGAGCGTCCGTTCAAGATAAATGTCCGTGTGCGTGAACTCTTGTAATACATAGCATATATGGGCAACAACACGCCTATATAAAACCCTTATGGCTCTTTGGGATGCACGGGAACCCTCGATTTGTGTTCATATTCGGATAGAGTATGAGTGGGAGATGTGATTTCATGTCTCATTTGGCCATTAGGTATATCGTGTCATCATCATATTGACCTTGGAACTCAAAATACGAATTTGCATATTATGACGTCAGCATATTTATGGAAAAATTGATTGTATCTCTGTAAATATTAATTGAATCTCTTCCTAATGTTGATATCTTGTAGTTGAGGCGATTGTCTACATGATCACTGCACATTAGTTTTCATTTTGATGACGTCATCATAGTGAAAATTGCGATTAAAGCTAACTGGACAGATTTTCTTAATTTGCGTGTTAAGCCTATGGGAGGTGCCAATTTCGTTCAAATCATGGATCTACATGACATCAATCTTTGAGCCCTATCTAGCTCATTTGTGCTCTATGTTCTCCCAAATTTTGGTATGTTATAGCTGAGACTACGGGCTATAAAAGTTGTGCCTTTTGTTTTTTAATCAGATGGTGGGATCATGTCAAAATTTTCAATTGAAAGTTGAAATTGCAAATTTCTGTGGAACTTTGCGTAGTTAGTAATACGTGGATTACGTCACGATTTCTCTTTATCAGGTGGGCTGTATATAATACAGAACACCTTGGCCCGAATTCACAAAGCAAGGTTTGAGCTCAGACCAAGGTTTATGTACGTCATATGACGCGTTTCAGGTTTGAGTTCAGAACTTGGTCTGAAATTACATTTCACAAAGCAAGGTTTGTCCTCAGACCAGGTTTATGTACGTCATCAGACCCGAAATTTACAGACTGCTCAGATAGGAGGTTTGTAATTTCTCAAACCTGGTTTGTGAGCTATCAACCAATCAGGATGCAGCACTGGGTGGAGATAATTTATGCTCGAATTCACAAAGCAAGGTTTGAGCTCAGACCAAGGTTTATGTACGTCATATGACGCGTTTCAGGTTTGAGTTCAGACCTTGGTCTGAAATGCATTTCACAAAGCCGGTTTGTCCTCAGACCAAGGTTTATGTACGTCATATGACGCGTTTCAGGTTTGAGTTCAGACCTTGGTCTGAAATTACATTTCACAAAGCAAGGTTTGTCCTCAGACCGGGTTTATGTACGTCATCAGACCCAAAATTTACAGACTGCTCAGATAGGAGGTTTGTAATTTCTCAAACCTGGTTTGAGAGCTATCAACCAATCAGGATACAGCACTGGGTGGAGATAATTTATGCTCGATTGATTTTATCCAAATAATTCACCGCCAAAACAATCTGCGATAGTACCTGGTCAGCCCGATTTTAGTGCAATTGAAATCTCTCAATCTCTCGATCCTTTCCTTAAAATCGTAAGTATAAAACCTGTACATGTAGTCGAATTCATACTCTTCACGTTACTGACATTTCACTATTTGATATGCTTTATAACTTTCCATTTTCCATGAAATGTTCGATGTTTTCATATCCGACGGCCTCTCAATTCCAGAGTTCAGGGACTGAGTCTGAGTGAGCTCAGTCCAACGCCCAAGGCGGCGGCGGAGCTCGCACCCTCTGACCCTGGGCTGGAGTTGGGCCTAGCCGGGCCGGGCCTACAGTAGATATCTGAGTATGACTGTCATGTTTAATTTTGTCTTGTTGTCAGCAATGCCATGACACATGCCAATTAGACTAGGCCTAGACCTATTCATGATAATGATAATAATACCAGGCTCTAGCCTAGGCCTGGCAATGATGTCCATCACTTGACTTGGACACTGGTAGTGGTACCTAAATAAATAGAAATTGAAGTGGCATCAGCAATGCCAATGTTCCCCAAAATGAATCACACTGACAAGCATAGACCAAAAGCTTCAGTCTCTCTATATTGCCGGTTGTTCACTGAGACTACGTCTGGCTCCGATTAGAATGTCAACAAATGTCAGTTTTATTATTTTTATTAAAGAAATGACCCATATCAGACAGTTATTTCTGTTTATGAATATGAGTCATGACAAGCACAGCTTTTATTAAATTTAGATCTGGTTCTAATTGTCTTAATTAACTGGTTTAGTCCCCAGAGCCAGGATCACCCACAAAGTCACAAGCACAAGTAACATTTCTTTATTTTAAAAACATTGTTTAAACATTTGTTTCATTTTATCTTCACTCCAGTAAAGATGGTAGAAATGCAGCTGATTCAGCATAATGAGCTGGTGTACATGGAGGAGAAGCTGGAGCAATATATAGCAGCACAACCGGGCAGAGGCCTCTGAGATTGGGAAAACCCGCTGGATGATGAGCCTTTTGTTTTAGATTGAGGTACTTTGAATTCAAATTCTGTATTGGGAAAGTTGGCGAAAACATGGCCAAACTACTTGATGAATATTGTTAACATAGCTATAAAAAAGGGCTTCTGTTGTAAAATCCAACCCCAGTGTCGTTATTAAAATCCAGAAATATTTCAATTCATGTTGACCGCCTAAATTCGCTGGTCTGCCTACGACCGTGCAAGCCCCTAAAGCCATGCACATGTGATTTATTCAATTTCTAAGAATTTTCTGTCATATTCCATACATTGAAAGATTAGTTGTGTGGGGCATTTCCCAATACTGTTATTTGGCTTTAATACATGAGGAAATTATTCAGATTATGTGTTGGAAACAAGTTTGTGATTTGTTGCTTAAATTTCACAAAAGGTGAAGCCGTGAAGGAGATTAGAAAAGGCATAGACAATTTTGTCTTTTATGTTAAATTGATTCACACCACATCTAGAAATCAGGATAATTTTTGTTTTTAAGTGACAGTGACAGTTGGGGATGCAAAAATATAATAGCATAAACCAGCAAAAAAATGATTTGTTTGAATGCTTGTTTTTTAATTTTTTTTTTAAAGGTAATTCTGTGCAGTGTCACATTCATCTGTTTGCCGAATGGAGAGTAGTGAGGGATGTTTCCGAAGCTGTTGTCAGAAGAAAGGGACAAGTCATGAAGTTTCCTACAAGTTACAACAAGGCAAAAAGTGACTACTATTCAGAAGCAGTTTTTCCAGTACTGCAGATTTCCAGGAGTTGCTGTTGATGGGACACATGTTTACATCAGGAGCCCTGGTGGGGCAAGAGCCAGGTACTACTTCAATAGGAAGAACAGGTACATGTACTCCATCGATGTTCAGGTGAGAATAAATGAATACATCATGACTGGATCCAGCACAGCTTTCCCTTTAGACCTTTTTTTGTAGCTTGCAACATTTTCACATTAGATATATACACTCTCCAGTCTTGTGTGTTGTACATCCATGCTATTTCATTGGTGACCAATGCAAGATTTCTAGTGGCCAAATGGATATTAAAGTAATATTCACGTACAGGTACTCATTTCACTGCCTTTGTACACAGTTAAGAATATCCAATGGATAGTTAAACTTAAAAATCCTAACACTCGTTAATATCTTTTTAACGAAAGGGAAATTTGAAAAATCAAAACTTGTTCCATCCTTCTATTGGCAATGCAGATATGTCCTCTAGATTTCTGAATTTTTTTTGATGGCCATGGCAATTGGGCCACTGTTTTTGCCATTGATCAATGAAAGAAAAAACAAAGAGAAGCATGTAAATTGATCAATGGCAATTACCACTATATATTTTAAACTATAGAAAAACAAACAGGTTCATTTACCATAAAAAGATGAGAGAGTGGGTACCCCCTCCCCCCCCACACACAAAGCATTTGTTTTAGGCTCGAAATGTTTTGTTAAAAGTGAGATTATTTTTGTTTACATTGTTACAAGATAAACAATGAAAACATGAGTTAAAAAGGAAGAAATACTTCATCATTCAGTCAATAAATATAGGGTAATTGGCATTTTCTTCCAATTTGTGTTGTATAAATAGATATTGAAAAGCAATTATCACATATTCGACTGCATTTGCATTAATTACCATAAATAACAAGTGAAATTTATACATTTCACGGCCTATCTGAAGTGTGAAATGAGTGAGTTTTCATAACTAATGAATGCCAACATGTTATTTCATATTGACAGGTTGTCTGTGATTATGCTGGGAAAATAACTAGTACCGTTGCAACTTGCAAGGTGGCCTGGACTGGTAGCAGCCACGATGCCAGGATCTTTTCTGAGTGTGCACTGAATTGACAGCTTGATGCTAGGGCATATGAATAACAGTTGATTCTTGGAGATAGACTATAGGGTAGGTAGATTTTTTCTTTATATAAAAACATTTGTTTATTCTTTTTCTTAATCAATCTTGTTCCCTTTTTTTGTATTTGGCCAACATGTGACATGTTAGGAATGTTCATTTGGTAATATAGTAACAACTCGCATTAAGTAATTAATTCAAACGAGCTCATGTGCTTTTACATTTCAGTTCACAAATCATAATAAATGTTTTTGATATCTGGATGCAACTTGATTAGTTTGTTGTCAAGAGGAACCTCATAGTTTTTGTATTAGTGACACAGGATTGAATTATTCCTGATTATGTGTACAATACATTGTATCCTTTTCTATAGTATTACCCCCCCCCCCACCCCCCTCCAAGAAAAAAAATGAACAAGTTGAAATTAAGAATATTGTTTATGATATTGTTTATTTTGTCCATTCGATTTTGCAGGTATCCATGCCTTCTCTGCCTCATCAGAAGCCATTTCTTCATTCAGAGGGTCGACCACAGATGTGCTTTAAAGGCCATCTGTACTAGTTCAGCCAAAGAGGATTAGACAACCCAGCGAGGTCACTGACGGGAGGCTATCTCATCAATTCAGTTCTCAATTAACATAAGAAAAAGAGGATCATGGGGGATTAACAGGCACAGATTGGGGAAGTTTTCTATATAGAGGGAGCAAGTAGCTACAAGTAGTACAGTGGGGCTTTAACACTTCACACACAAAAAAGGGAGATGTGTGATTGAGCACATATTTATTAAATGCAAGGATGAGGACGTTCCATGCCTCATCAATCTAAGAGAGAAGGTCGACACTTCTTAATTATTTTTATGCTTTCCTGTTACCCATATTGGGGAAATTCATGTTGTTCAAATATAGCATTGGTTTGGCCAAGTATAGCCTAAAACAGCTAACACTGGAGCTTACTAACAAGCATTTATTGCTTTCTTAGCTGTCAAGTAAAATAACTACCACTATCTATCTATTTAGTGAGCTATACATTATTTAATGAAGGATTCCACAAAAGGTTTCAATGTATACGGTAATAAGTTATAAAATACAGATTTAACTCAATTGCAACTGGAATTACCTCGAAATGTATTTCTCCCTGCTCCCTGGTGTTCCCACAATACTTTGTAGTTATGCAGCATTACATCAAGAACCTGGGTGTTGAACTGTTGATTATTTATGAATATTTTTGATGTTATGTTTAGTTGATAAGTATTTTGTTGTCACTCTGACGGTATTTGTAATTAAGTGTTCTCTGTAGATTAAATGCACCCGATTTAACTATAATAAGCATTGTATACACTGCTGAGTTGAGGGGTGGGTAAATATAAATTATTTGGTTGTCAGCTAGGGGAGAGTATTCCAACAAATATTATTTACTGTACTAAGCGAAGTCAGAATTAAAGAACTTTTATGTGCAAATTTGAATTTCGTCACCCATTTTGTTTGGCTTGACTTTTAATTGGCCTTCCAGAGCCTCTCTTAACCTCTAGTGGGCTATATTTCATATAAGCATGCTACAAAATTTACAAATGTGAACTGCATTGTTTGAACAAACGGTAGATTACTATTGTGTTGTATGCTCAATTATTTATGTAAAACATGAAAATACAAATACAATATTCGTGCTTTCATATATTTACAAAGATAACTGAAATAGATATGTGTCAGATTATCTCTCTCTCTTTCTCCCTTTTTTTTTGGGGGGGGGGGGGTGCAGATGTGTGTGTTTGCAGTTTGCATGGTTTTGCATTATGTGTTTCATTGCAAAAAAGAAGAAGAAGAGAGAGAGAGAAAGTTGAATAGAGAGAGAGAGGGGACAAAGAAAAAAATTAATAGAGAGAGAAAGGGAGGGAGAGAGAGAAAGAGAGAGAGAGAGGGGAGAAAGAAAAAGTATTAATAGAGAGAGAGAACAAAAATGGGTAGAAAGAGAATGGAGGGACGGGGACAGAGAAAGAGACAGGGAGGGAGAGAGAGAAAGATGAATAGAGAGAGAGGGGAGAAAGAAAAATAATTAATAGAGAGAGAAAGGGAGGGAGAGAGAACAAAAATGGGTAGAATAAGAGAGGAGGGACGGGGACGGAGGGAGAGAGAAAGAAAAGATGGCCAGCATAGAGGAATTTAAAAAAAATTAATATTATATGGAAACAAATCATTTACCAGTTACAATTTTGATGTGAAAAAATAGCCAGTTGGGGAAACAAACGGGGAACTAGTTAAAATAATAATTGATTGACCATTAATGCTAACAAAATAACTATATAGATCTATAGTAATTAACAATTGCAATCAAATGAATTAATATATCACAATAAAAACTTAATTCATATTAAATCATTATTATTATTGTTAGGTGATTTTATTGATAAGAATTTGTAGCCCCCAAAACAATAAGGCTCTTACAGTTAATTTAAAAGAGCCCTTGACAACCTAAGATGTATTAATCTAACGAAGGTTTTCAGGTGCCGATGTCAATTTGTTCTGGGTCAGATTGAGTGGTTCACCAGCACCACACAAATGTGAGTACGTGGGGCACTTTCTGCATCGGCGCGCCAGTTTGGTTCGATTAATTCATGAAAATGCAATTCAAAAGTTTATTTCAGAGATGTTCTAACCATCATCTTTTCAAGATTGCTCATTAAGATGTCCGGATCGTACTAACAATGCTTAGTTTAACAGTTTTGTCAATTCTTAACATTGAAACCCTAGCCCATAAAAATTATGTTAGAAACCCTATGGCTGAGACTAGTTTTACAAACCTTGGTCCGAGGTTTGGGAATTACAGACCAAAGTTTATACAAACCTTCCTTTGTGGAATGGGTTTGAAAATAAACCAGGTTTGAGCTCAGACCAAGGTCTGTATAAACCTTGGTCTGATCAAACCGGGTCTGTCCTCAGACCTCCGTTGTGAATTCGGGCCCTTATGTTTTCGTTAGAATATTTTTCTTAATTCTCGCCACTTTTTTGTTAGCAGGATAACTTGAAAATGGCTCAATCAATTGCCTTGAAATTTGGCACACATATTTATTGGCATGAGGAAAGAGCACAGTAAGGTTTTCAACCTTGACCTTGACTGATAACGTCATCTAGGCGCCATTTTGTGAAAATCAACATATGATCATATCTTCATAACGGAAAGTTTTTTCTCATTCATATTTATCATGATCAAGGTGAATATCAGTCCGGTCAATTTCAGGTCCAAAAACGCGCGCGTACGCCATTATTAGCAATGGCATTTTATAAAGAGTCGCGCGCACGCGCATGCGCGCGCGTTTTCGTTTGTCACGGCCGAACGCAAAATAATTCCTCCCGGGTATCTTTTGACACAGTATTCCTCATATTTTTCCGAACAATTTGATACCATGTTTATCTCCTTACGACCATTATTAAGGGAATGAGCGTCCGTTCAAGATAAATGTCCGTGTGCGTGAACTCTTGTAATACATAGCATATATGGGCAACAACACGCCTATATAAAACCCTTATGGCTCTTTGGGATGCACGGGAACCCTCGATTTGTGTTCATATTCGGATAGAGTATGAGTGGGAGATGTGATTTCATGTCTCATTTGGCCATTAGGTATATCGTGTCATCATCATATTGACCTTGGAACTCAAAATACGAATTTGCATATTATGACGTCAGCATATTTATGGAAAAATTGATTGTATCTCTGTAAATATTAATTGAATCTCTTCCTAATGTTGATATCTTGTAGTTGAGGCGATTGTCTACATGATCACTGCACATTAGTTTTCATTTTGATGACGTCATCATAGTGAAAATTGCGATTAAAGCTAACTGGACAGATTTTCTTAATTTGCGTGTTAAGCCTATGGGAGGTGCCAATTTCGTTCAAATCATGGATCTACATGACATCAATCTTTGAGCCCTATCTAGCTCATTTGTGCTCTATGTTCTCCCAAATTTTGGTATGTTATAGCTGAGACTACGGGCTATAAAAGTTGTGCCTTTTGTTTTTTAATCAGATGGTGGGATCATGTCAAAATTTTCAATTGAAAGTTGAAATTGCAAATTTCTGTGGAACTTTGCGTAGTTAGTAATACGTGGATTACGTCACGATTTCTCTTTATCAGGTGGGCTGTATATAATACAGAACACCTTATGTTTTCGTTAGAATATTTTTCTTAATTCTCGCCACTTTTTTGTTAGCAGGATAACTTGAAAATGGCTCAATCAATTGCCTTGAAATTTGGCACACATATTTATTGGCATGAGGAAAGAGCACAGTAAGGTTTTCAACCTTGACCTTGACTGATAACGTCATCTAGGCGCCATTTTGTGAAAATCAACATATGATCATATCTTCATAACGGAAAGTTTTTTCTCATTCATATTTATCATGATCAAGGTGAATATCAGTCCGGTCAATTTCAGGTCCAAAAACGCGCGCGTACGCCATTATTAGCAATGGCATTTTATAAAGAGTCGCGCGCACGCGCATGCGCGCGCGTTTTCGTTTGTCACGGCCGAACGCAAAATAATTCCTCCCGGGTATCTTTTGACACAGTATTCCTCATATTTTTCCGAACAATTTGATACCATGTTTATCTCCTTACGACCATTATTAAGGGAATGAGCGTCCGTTCAAGATAAATGTCCGTGTGCGTGAACTCTTGTAATACATAGCATATATGGGCAACAACACGCCTATATAAAACCCTTATGGCTCTTTGGGATGCACGGGAACCCTCGATTTGTGTTCATATTCGGATAGAGTATGAGTGGGAGATGTGATTTCATGTCTCATTTGGCCATTAGGTATATCGTGTCATCATCATATTGACCTTGGAACTCAAAATACGAATTTGCATATTATGACGTCAGCATATTTATGGAAAAATTGATTGTATCTCTGTAAATATTAATTGAATCTCTTCCTAATGTTGATATCTTGTAGTTGAGGCGATTGTCTACATGATCACTGCACATTAGTTTTCATTTTGATGACGTCATCATAGTGAAAATTGCGATTAAAGCTAACTGGACAGATTTTCTTAATTTGCGTGTTAAGCCTATGGGAGGTGCCAATTTCGTTCAAATCATGGATCTACATGACATCAATCTTTGAGCCCTATCTAGCTCATTTGTGCTCTATGTTCTCCCAAATTTTGGTATGTTATAGCTGAGACTACGGGCTATAAAAGTTGTGCCTTTTGTTTTTTAATCAGATGGTGGGATCATGTCAAAATTTTCAATTGAAAGTTGAAATTGCAAATTTCTGTGGAACTTTGCGTAGTTAGTAATACGTGGATTACGTCACGATTTCTCTTTATCAGGTGGGCTGTATATAATACAGAACACCTTATGTTTTCGTTAGAATATTTTTCTTAATTCTCGCCACTTTTTTGTTAGCAGGATAACTTGAAAATGGCTCAATCAATTGCCTTGAAATTTGGCACACATATTTATTGGCATGAGGAAAGAGCACAGTAAGGTTTTCAACCTTGACCTTGACTGATAACGTCATCTAGGCGCCATTTTGTGAAAATCAACATATGATCATATCTTCATAACGGAAAGTTTTTTCTCATTCATATTTATCATGATCAAGGTGAATATCAGTCCGGTCAATTTCAGGTCCAAAAACGCGCGCGTACGCCATTATTAGCAATGGCATTTTATAAAGAGTCGCGCGCACGCGCATGCGCGCGCGTTTTCGTTTGTCACGGCCGAACGCAAAATAATTCCTCCCGGGTATCTTTTGACACAGTATTCCTCATATTTTTCCGAACAATTTGATACCATGTTTATCTCCTTACGACCATTATTAAGGGAATGAGCGTCCGTTCAAGATAAATGTCCGTGTGCGTGAACTCTTGTAATACATAGCATATATGGGCAACAACACGCCTATATAAAACCCTTATGGCTCTTTGGGATGCACGGGAACCCTCGATTTGTGTTCATATTCGGATAGAGTATGAGTGGGAGATGTGATTTCATGTCTCATTTGGCCATTAGGTATATCGTGTCATCATCATATTGACCTTGGAACTCAAAATACGAATTTGCATATTATGACGTCAGCATATTTATGGAAAAATTGATTGTATCTCTGTAAATATTAATTGAATCTCTTCCTAATGTTGATATCTTGTAGTTGAGGCGATTGTCTACATGATCACTGCACATTAGTTTTCATTTTGATGACGTCATCATAGTGAAAATTGCGATTAAAGCTAACTGGACAGATTTTCTTAATTTGCGTGTTAAGCCTATGGGAGGTGCCAATTTCGTTCAAATCATGGATCTACATGACATCAATCTTTGAGCCCTATCTAGCTCATTTGTGCTCTATGTTCTCCCAAATTTTGGTATGTTATAGCTGAGACTACGGGCTATAAAAGTTGTGCCTTTTGTTTTTTAATCAGATGGTGGGATCATGTCAAAATTTTCAATTGAAAGTTGAAATTGCAAATTTCTGTGGAACTTTGCGTAGTTAGTAATACGTGGATTACGTCACGATTTCTCTTTATCAGGTGGGCTGTATATAATACAGAACACCTTATGTTTTCGTTAGAATATTTTTCTTAATTCTCGCCACTTTTTTGTTAGCAGGATAACTTGAAAATGGCTCAATCAATTGCCTTGAAATTTGGCACACATATTTATTGGCATGAGGAAAGAGCACAGTAAGGTTTTCAACCTTGACCTTGACTGATAACGTCATCTAGGCGCCATTTTGTGAAAATCAACATATGATCATATCTTCATAACGGAAAGTTTTTTCTCATTCATATTTATCATGATCAAGGTGAATATCAGTCCGGTCAATTTCAGGTCCAAAAACGCGCGCGTACGCCATTATTAGCAATGGCATTTTATAAAGAGTCGCGCGCACGCGCATGCGCGCGCGTTTTCGTTTGTCACGGCCGAACGCAAAATAATTCCTCCCGGGTATCTTTTGACACAGTATTCCTCATATTTTTCCGAACAATTTGATACCATGTTTATCTCCTTACGACCATTATTAAGGGAATGAGCGTCCGTTCAAGATAAATGTCCGTGTGCGTGAACTCTTGTAATACATAGCATATATGGGCAACAACACGCCTATATAAAACCCTTATGGCTCTTTGGGATGCACGGGAACCCTCGATTTGTGTTCATATTCGGATAGAGTATGAGTGGGAGATGTGATTTCATGTCTCATTTGGCCATTAGGTATATCGTGTCATCATCATATTGACCTTGGAACTCAAAATACGAATTTGCATATTATGACGTCAGCATATTTATGGAAAAATTGATTGTATCTCTGTAAATATTAATTGAATCTCTTCCTAATGTTGATATCTTGTAGTTGAGGCGATTGTCTACATGATCACTGCACATTAGTTTTCATTTTGATGACGTCATCATAGTGAAAATTGCGATTAAAGCTAACTGGACAGATTTTCTTAATTTGCGTGTTAAGCCTATGGGAGGTGCCAATTTCGTTCAAATCATGGATCTACATGACATCAATCTTTGAGCCCTATCTAGCTCATTTGTGCTCTATGTTCTCCCAAATTTTGGTATGTTATAGCTGAGACTACGGGCTATAAAAGTTGTGCCTTTTGTTTTTTAATCAGATGGTGGGATCATGTCAAAATTTTCAATTGAAAGTTGAAATTGCAAATTTCTGTGGAACTTTGCGTAGTTAGTAATACGTGGATTACGTCACGATTTCTCTTTATCAGGTGGGCTGTATATAATACAGAACACCTTATGTTTTCGTTAGAATATTTTTCTTAATTCTCGCCACTTTTTTGTTAGCAGGATAACTTGAAAATGGCTCAATCAATTGCCTTGAAATTTGGCACACATATTTATTGGCATGAGGAAAGAGCACAGTAAGGTTTTCAACCTTGACCTTGACTGATAACGTCATCTAGGCGCCATTTTGTGAAAATCAACATATGATCATATCTTCATAACGGAAAGTTTTTTCTCATTCATATTTATCATGATCAAGGTGAATATCAGTCCGGTCAATTTCAGGTCCAAAAACGCGCGCGTACGCCATTATTAGCAATGGCATTTTATAAAGAGTCGCGCGCACGCGCATGCGCGCGCGTTTTCGTTTGTCACGGCCGAACGCAAAATAATTCCTCCCGGGTATCTTTTGACACAGTATTCCTCATATTTTTCCGAACAATTTGATACCATGTTTATCTCCTTACGACCATTATTAAGGGAATGAGCGTCCGTTCAAGATAAATGTCCGTGTGCGTGAACTCTTGTAATACATAGCATATATGGGCAACAACACGCCTATATAAAACCCTTATGGCTCTTTGGGATGCACGGGAACCCTCGATTTGTGTTCATATTCGGATAGAGTATGAGTGGGAGATGTGATTTCATGTCTCATTTGGCCATTAGGTATATCGTGTCATCATCATATTGACCTTGGAACTCAAAATACGAATTTGCATATTATGACGTCAGCATATTTATGGAAAAATTGATTGTATCTCTGTAAATATTAATTGAATCTCTTCCTAATGTTGATATCTTGTAGTTGAGGCGATTGTCTACATGATCACTGCACATTAGTTTTCATTTTGATGACGTCATCATAGTGAAAATTGCGATTAAAGCTAACTGGACAGATTTTCTTAATTTGCGTGTTAAGCCTATGGGAGGTGCCAATTTCGTTCAAATCATGGATCTACATGACATCAATCTTTGAGCCCTATCTAGCTCATTTGTGCTCTATGTTCTCCCAAATTTTGGTATGTTATAGCTGAGACTACGGGCTATGAAAGTTGTGCCTTTTGTTTTTTAATCAGATGGTGGGATCATGTCAAAATTTTCAATTGAAAGTTGAAATTGCAAATTTCTGTGGAACTTTGCGTAGTTAGTAATACGTGGATTACGTCACGATTTCTCTTTATCAGGTGGGCTGTATATAATACAGAACACCTTATGTTTTCGTTAGAATATTTTTCTTAATTCTCGCCACTTTTTTGTTAGCAGGATAACTTGAAAATGGCTCAATCAATTGCCTTGAAATTTGGCACACATATTTATTGGCATGAGGAAAGAGCACAGTAAGGTTTTCAACCTTGACCTTGACTGATAACGTCATCTAGGCGCCATTTTGTGAAAATCAACATATGATCATATCTTCATAACGGAAAGTTTTTTCTCATTCATATTTATCATGATCAAGGTGAATATCAGTCCGGTCAATTTCAGGTCCAAAAACGCGCGCGTACGCCATTATTAGCAATGGCATTTTATAAAGAGTCGCGCGCACGCGCATGCGCGCGCGTTTTCGTTTGTCACGGCCGAACGCAAAATAATTCCTCCCGGGTATCTTTTGACACAGTATTCCTCATATTTTTCCGAACAATTTGATACCATGTTTATCTCCTTACGACCATTATTAAGGGAATGAGCGTCCGTTCAAGATAAATGTCCGTGTGCGTGAACTCTTGTAATACATAGCATATATGGGCAACAACACGCCTATATAAAACCCTTATGGCTCTTTGGGATGCACGGGAACCCTCGATTTGTGTTCATATTCGGATAGAGTATGAGTGGGAGATGTGATTTCATGTCTCATTTGGCCATTAGGTATATCGTGTCATCATCATATTGACCTTGGAACTCAAAATACGAATTTGCATATTATGACGTCAGCATATTTATGGAAAAATTGATTGTATCTCTGTAAATATTAATTGAATCTCTTCCTAATGTTGATATCTTGTAGTTGAGGCGATTGTCTACATGATCACTGCACATTAGTTTTCATTTTGATGACGTCATCATAGTGAAAATTGCGATTAAAGCTAACTGGACAGATTTTCTTAATTTGCGTGTTAAGCCTATGGGAGGTGCCAATTTCGTTCAAATCATGGATCTACATGACATCAATCTTTGAGCCCTATCTAGCTCATTTGTGCTCTATGTTCTCCCAAATTTTGGTATGTTATAGCTGAGACTACGGGCTATAAAAGTTGTGCCTTTTGTTTTTTAATCAGATGGTGGGATCATGTCAAAATTTTCAATTGAAAGTTGAAATTGCAAATTTCTGTGGAACTTTGCGTAGTTAGTAATACGTGGATTACGTCACGATTTCTCTTTATCAGGTGGGCTGTATATAATACAGAACACCTTATGTTTTCGTTAGAATATTTTTCTTAATTCTCGCCACTTTTTTGTTAGCAGGATAACTTGAAAATGGCTCAATCAATTGCCTTGAAATTTGGCACACATATTTATTGGCATGAGGAAAGAGCACAGTAAGGTTTTCAACCTTGACCTTGACTGATAACGTCATCTAGGCGCCATTTTGTGAAAATCAACATATGATCATATCTTCATAACGGAAAGTTTTTTCTCATTCATATTTATCATGATCAAGGTGAATATCAGTCCGGTCAATTTCAGGTCCAAAAACGCGCGCGTACGCCATTATTAGCAATGGCATTTTATAAAGAGTCGCGCGCACGCGCATGCGCGCGCGTTTTCGTTTGTCACGGCCGAACGCAAAATAATTCCTCCCGGGTATCTTTTGACACAGTATTCCTCATATTTTTCCGAACAATTTGATACCATGTTTATCTCCTTACGACCATTATTAAGGGAATGAGCGTCCGTTCAAGATAAATGTCCGTGTGCGTGAACTCTTGTAATACATAGCATATATGGGCAACAACACGCCTATATAAAACCCTTATGGCTCTTTGGGATGCACGGGAACCCTCGATTTGTGTTCATATTCGGATAGAGTATGAGTGGGAGATGTGATTTCATGTCTCATTTGGCCATTAGGTATATCGTGTCATCATCATATTGACCTTGGAACTCAAAATACGAATTTGCATATTATGACGTCAGCATATTTATGGAAAAATTGATTGTATCTCTGTAAATATTAATTGAATCTCTTCCTAATGTTGATATCTTGTAGTTGAGGCGATTGTCTACATGATCACTGCACATTAGTTTTCATTTTGATGACGTCATCATAGTGAAAATTGCGATTAAAGCTAACTGGACAGATTTTCTTAATTTGCGTGTTAAGCCTATGGGAGGTGCCAATTTCGTTCAAATCATGGATCTACATGACATCAATCTTTGAGCCCTATCTAGCTCATTTGTGCTCTATGTTCTCCCAAATTTTGGTATGTTATAGCTGAGACTACGGGCTATGAAAGTTGTGCCTTTTGTTTTTTAATCAGATGGTGGGATCATGTCAAAATTTTCAATTGAAAGTTGAAATTGCAAATTTCTGTGGAACTTTGCGTAGTTAGTAATACGTGGATTACGTCACGATTTCTCTTTATCAGGTGGGCTGTATATAATACAGAACACCTTATGTTTTCGTTAGAATATTTTTCTTAATTCTCGCCACTTTTTTGTTAGCAGGATAACTTGAAAATGGCTCAATCAATTGCCTTGAAATTTGGCACACATATTTATTGGCATGAGGAAAGAGCACAGTAAGGTTTTCAACCTTGACCTTGACTGATAACGTCATCTAGGCGCCATTTTGTGAAAATCAACATATGATCATATCTTCATAACGGAAAGTTTTTTCTCATTCATATTTATCATGATCAAGGTGAATATCAGTCCGGTCAATTTCAGGTCCAAAAACGCGCGCGTACGCCATTATTAGCAATGGCATTTTATAAAGAGTCGCGCGCACGCGCATGCGCGCGCGTTTTCGTTTGTCACGGCCGAACGCAAAATAATTCCTCCCGGGTATCTTTTGACACAGTATTCCTCATATTTTTCCGAACAATTTGATACCATGTTTATCTCCTTACGACCATTATTAAGGGAATGAGCGTCCGTTCAAGATAAATGTCCGTGTGCGTGAACTCTTGTAATACATAGCATATATGGGCAACAACACGCCTATATAAAACCCTTATGGCTCTTTGGGATGCACGGGAACCCTCGATTTGTGTTCATATTCGGATAGAGTATGAGTGGGAGATGTGATTTCATGTCTCATTTGGCCATTAGGTATATCGTGTCATCATCATATTG
Organism: Strongylocentrotus droebachiensis; assembly: GCA_035222895.1. Classification (NCBI taxonomy): domain Eukaryota; kingdom Metazoa; phylum Echinodermata; class Echinoidea; order Camarodonta; family Strongylocentrotidae; genus Strongylocentrotus; species Strongylocentrotus droebachiensis. The sequence continues at coordinate 76,005 of JAVYIG010006181.1, forward strand.
ACCTTGGAACTCAAAATACGAATTTGCATATTATGACGTCAGCATATTTATGGAAAAATTGATTGTATCTCTGTAAATATTAATTGAATCTCTTCCTAATGTTGATATCTTGTAGTTGAGGCGATTGTCTACATGATCACTGCACATTAGTTTTCATTTTGATGACGTCATCATAGTGAAAATTGCGATTAAAGCTAACTGGACAGATTTTCTTAATTTGCGTGTTAAGCCTATGGGAGGTGCCAATTTCGTTCAAATCATGGATCTACATGACATCAATCTTTAAGCCCTATCTAGCTCATTTGTGCTCTATGTTCTCCCAAATTTTGGTATGTTATAGCTGAGACTACGGGCTATAAAAGTTGTGCCTTTTGTTTTTTAATCAGATGGTGGGATCATGTCAAAATTTTCAATTGAAAGTTGAAATTGCAAATTTCTGTGGAACTTTGCGTAGTTAGTAATACGTGGATTACGTCACGATTTCTCTTTATCAGGTGGGCTGTATATAATACAGAACACCTTATGTTTTCGTTAGAATATTTTTCTTAATTCTCGCCACTTTTTTGTTAGCAGGATAACTTGAAAATGGCTCAATCAATTGCCTTGAAATTTGGCACACATATTTATTGGCATGAGGAAAGAGCACAGTAAGGTTTTCAACCTTGACCTTGACTGATAACGTCATCTAGGCGCCATTTTGTGAAAATCAACATATGATCATATCTTCATAACGGAAAGTTTTTTCTCATTCATATTTATCATGATCAAGGTGAATATCAGTCCGGTCAATTTCAGGTCCAAAAACGCGCGCGTACGCCATTATTAGCAATGGCATTTTATAAAGAGTCGCGCGCACGCGCATGCGCGCGCGTTTTCGTTTGTCACGGCCGAACGCAAAATAATTCCTCCCGGGTATCTTTTGACACAGTATTCCTCATATTTTTCCGAACAATTTGATACCATGTTTATCTCCTTACGACCATTATTAAGGGAATGAGCGTCCGTTCAAGATAAATGTCCGTGTGCGTGAACTCTTGTAATACATAGCATATATGGGCAACAACACGCCTATATAAAACCCTTATGGCTCTTTGGGATGCACGGGAACCCTCGATTTGTGTTCATATTCGGATAGAGTATGAGTGGGAGATGTGATTTCATGTCTCATTTGGCCATTAGGTATATCGTGTCATCATCATATTGACCTTGGAACTCAAAATACGAATTTGCATATTATGACGTCAGCATATTTATGGAAAAATTGATTGTATCTCTGTAAATATTAATTGAATCTCTTCCTAATGTTGATATCTTGTAGTTGAGGCGATTGTCTACATGATCACTGCACATTAGTTTTCATTTTGATGACGTCATCATAGTGAAAATTGCGATTAAAGCTAACTGGACAGATTTTCTTAATTTGCGTGTTAAGCCTATGGGAGGTGCCAATTTCGTTCAAATCATGGATCTACATGACATCAATCTTTGAGCCCTATCTAGCTCATTTGTGCTCTATGTTCTCCCAAATTTTGGTATGTTATAGCTGAGACTACGGGCTATAAAAGTTGTGCCTTTTGTTTTTTAATCAGATGGTGGGATCATGTCAAAATTTTCAATTGAAAGTTGAAATTGCAAATTTCTGTGGAACTTTGCGTAGTTAGTAATACGTGGATTACGTCACGATTTCTCTTTATCAGGTGGGCTGTATATAATACAGAACACCTTATGTTTTCGTTAGAATATTTTTCTTAATTCTCGCCACTTTTTTGTTAGCAGGATAACTTGAAAATGGCTCAATCAATTGCCTTGAAATTTGGCACACATATTTATTGGCATGAGGAAAGAGCACAGTAAGGTTTTCAACCTTGACCTTGACTGATAACGTCATCTAGGCGCCATTTTGTGAAAATCAACATATGATCATATCTTCATAACGGAAAGTTTTTTCTCATTCATATTTATCATGATCAAGGTGAATATCAGTCCGGTCAATTTCAGGTCCAAAAACGCGCGCGTACGCCATTATTAGCAATGGCATTTTATAAAGAGTCGCGCGCACGCGCATGCGCGCGCGTTTTCGTTTGTCACGGCCGAACGCAAAATAATTCCTCCCGGGTATCTTTTGACACAGTATTCCTCATATTTTTCCGAACAATTTGATACCATGTTTATCTCCTTACGACCATTATTAAGGGAATGAGCGTCCGTTCAAGATAAATGTCCGTGTGCGTGAACTCTTGTAATACATAGCATATATGGGCAACAACACGCCTATATAAAACCCTTATGGCTCTTTGGGATGCACGGGAACCCTCGATTTGTGTTCATATTCGGATAGAGTATGAGTGGGAGATGTGATTTCATGTCTCATTTGGCCATTAGGTATATCGTGTCATCATCATATTGACCTTGGAACTCAAAATACGAATTTGCATATTATGACGTCAGCATATTTATGGAAAAATTGATTGTATCTCTGTAAATATTAATTAAATCTCTTCCTAATGTTGATATCTTGTAGTTGAGGCGATTGTCTACATGATCACTGCACATTAGTTTTCATTTTGATGACGTCATCATAGTGAAAATTGCGATTAAAGCTAACTGGACAGATTTTCTTAATTTGCGTGTTAAGCCTATGGGAGGTGCCAATTTCGTTCAAATCATGGATCTACATGACATCAATCTTTGAGCCCTATCTAGCTCATTTGTGCTCTATGTTCTCCCAAATTTTGGTATGTTATAGCTGAGACTACGGGCTATAAAAGTTGTGCCTTTTGTTTTTTAATCAGATGGTGGGATCATGTCAAAATTTTCAATTGAAAGTTGAAATTGCAAATTTCTGTGGAACTTTGCGTAGTTAGTAATACGTGGATTACGTCACGATTTCTCTTTATCAGGTGGGCTGTATATAATACAGAACACCTTATGTTTTCGTTAGAATATTTTTCTTAATTCTCGCCACTTTTTTGTTAGCAGGATAACTTGAAAATGGCTCAATCAATTGCCTTGAAATTTGGCACACATATTTATTGGCATGAGGAAAGAGCACAGTAAGGTTTTCAACCTTGACCTTGACTGATAACGTCATCTAGGCGCCATTTTGTGAAAATCAACATATGATCATATCTTCATAACGGAAAGTTTTTTCTCATTCATATTTATCATGATCAAGGTGAATATCAGTCCGGTCAATTTCAGGTCCAAAAACGCGCGCGTACGCCATTATTAGCAATGGCATTTTATAAAGAGTCGCGCGCACGCGCATGCGCGCGCGTTTTCGTTTGTCACGGCCGAACGCAAAATAATTCCTCCCGGGTATCTTTTGACACAGTATTCCTCATATTTTTCCGAACAATTTGATACCATGTTTATCTCCTTACGACCATTATTAAGGGAATGAGCGTCCGTTCAAGATAAATGTCCGTGTGCGTGAACTCTTGTAATACATAGCATATATGGGCAACAACACGCCTATATAAAACCCTTATGGCTCTTTGGGATGCACGGGAACCCTCGATTTGTGTTCATATTCGGATAGAGTATGAGTGGGAGATGTGATTTCATGTCTCATTTGGCCATTAGGTATATCGTGTCATCATCATATTGACCTTGGAACTCAAAATACGAATTTGCATATTATGACGTCAGCATATTTATGGAAAAATTGATTGTATCTCTGTAAATATTAATTGAATCTCTTCCTAATGTTGATATCTTGTAGTTGAGGCGATTGTCTACATGATCACTGCACATTAGTTTTCATTTTGATGACGTCATCATAGTGAAAATTGCGATTAAAGCTAACTGGACAGATTTTCTTAATTTGCGTGTTAAGCCTATGGGAGGTGCCAATTTCGTTCAAATCATGGATCTACATGACATCAATCTTTGAGCCCTATCTAGCTCATTTGTGCTCTATGTTCTCCCAAATTTTGGTATGTTATAGCTGAGACTACGGGCTATAAAAGTTGTGCCTTTTGTTTTTTAATCAGATGGTGGGATCATGTCAAAATTTTCAATTGAAAGTTGAAATTGCAAATTTCTGTGGAACTTTGCGTAGTTAGTAATACGTGGATTACGTCACGATTTCTCTTTATCAGGTGGGCTGTATATAATACAGAACACCTTATGTTTTCGTTAGAATATTTTTCTTAATTCTCGCCACTTTTTTGTTAGCAGGATAACTTGAAAATGGCTCAATCAATTGCCTTGAAATTTGGCACACATATTTATTGGCATGAGGAAAGAGCACAGTAAGGTTTTCAACCTTGACCTTGACTGATAACGTCATCTAGGCGCCATTTTGTGAAAATCAACATATGATCATATCTTCATAACGGAAAGTTTTTTCTCATTCATATTTATCATGATCAAGGTGAATATCAGTCCGGTCAATTTCAGGTCCAAAAACGCGCGCGTACGCCATTATTAGCAATGGCATTTTATAAAGAGTCGCGCGCACGCGCATGCGCGCGCGTTTTCGTTTGTCACGGCCGAACGCAAAATAATTCCTCCCGGGTATCTTTTGACACAGTATTCCTCATATTTTTCCGAACAATTTGATACCATGTTTATCTCCTTACGACCATTATTAAGGGAATGAGCGTCCGTTCAAGATAAATGTCCGTGTGCGTGAACTCTTGTAATACATAGCATATATGGGCAACAACACGCCTATATAAAACCCTTATGGCTCTTTGGGATGCACGGGAACCCTCGATTTGTGTTCATATTCGGATAGAGTATGAGTGGGAGATGTGATTTCATGTCTCATTTGGCCATTAGGTATATCGTGTCATCATCATATTGACCTTGGAACTCAAAATACGAATTTGCATATTATGACGTCAGCATATTTATGGAAAAATTGATTGTATCTCTGTAAATATTAATTGAATCTCTTCCTAATGTTGATATCTTGTAGTTGAGGCGATTGTCTACATGATCACTGCACATTAGTTTTCATTTTGATGACGTCATCATAGTGAAAATTGCGATTAAAGCTAACTGGACAGATTTTCTTAATTTGCGTGTTAAGCCTATGGGAGGTGCCAATTTCGTTCAAATCATGGATCTACATGACATCAATCTTTGAGCCCTATCTAGCTCATTTGTGCTCTATGTTCTCCCAAATTTTGGTATGTTATAGCTGAGACTACGGGCTATGAAAGTTGTGCTTTTAGATTTTTGATCAGATGGTGGGATCTTGTTGAAATTTTTAATTGAATGTTAAATTCGCAAAATTCTGTAAAACATTGCTAGAATTATGCATATGTCACGTATGTCCTATTTGTGAAAATTAAACGTTAGCAGTTTCCTAGTATTCAAATCAAACAAGGAAACCCCCTTTACTTTCTAGACTTTACTGTCAGACACTATTGAGTGACTGACCGACTTTTTTCCTCTGCTAATGAAATACATAAAATGAGCGTAAAGGGTACATGAGCATTTGTCCACATCAATAACCCACTTCTTGTAATGGCCCAAAATAAACTGATTAAATCTATGCGCAGCACAATATAGGTAAAACATGACGGGTAGAGCATTTCATGGAAGAAGATGAAATTGTGAAAAAAGTTATTCTTCATTATGTCAATTAGGGTCGAAGGTGTATCTGCTTAGTGTATGAGGTCAATGGTCATAGATTGTCTCAATCTATCTTCTATAGATCCATAATGGTCAATATACTACACAGTTGAAACTTTTCATATGGATAGACCTTAATATGGAGAGCATTTTAGAAGATAATATAAAATCGCGAAAATACATTCTTCATTATTTAAAACATTAGCATACGTATCACCTAAATTGTCAAAGTGACACTTTCAAGTTATTATTATTCCCATTTATTATTCTGCCATTTATTTGTTCGCAGGATATCTCAAGAATGAATAAAGCCATTATCATGGAACTTGCACTGATGATTGATATTAGTATAACTTAGAATTGTGTTACTTTTCAGTAACTCAAGATCATCGTGACGTCATTCAGGCGCTATTTTGTGAAAATCAACTTATAATCATATCTTCATAACGAGTCATCAAAACTGAACCATATTTAAAACACATGAACTTCAGATCAAGTTTCGAAATAACATCTCATCAAAATCCGCGCGCGTCTGAATGTTAAAATGCTCAAAATCAATTTTTAATCAAAACAGAGTATATGTCCTAGGCCATTTAAAGGATTTCGAAAATTATGCACGCGCGTTTTTGCGTGTAACGCCATTACACAACATAGAAACGCTATTTTTTTTCTTTCATGATATTTCATAACGGAATGAGCGTCCGTTTAAGATAATTTATGGAAAATTGATTGTATCTCTGTAAATATTGATCGATTGTCTTCCAAATTTCGATATGTGTTTGCTAAGAAATTTCTCTACAAGCTCAGTCATAACCATTTTTCTTTTTGAAGACGTCATCATAGTGAAAATTTTGATTAAAGGGCACATATCAGAAATTTCATAATATGCGTGTTATGCCCATAGAAGATGAATTTCGTTCACGTCATAAATCTACATGATATTCTTTTATAAGAATTTTTAAGCAGTATCTCGCTTATTTTCTCTCTATTTTGTCTCAAATTTTAGTTGACCAGCCCACCTATACTTGTTCCAAACAAGTATTACATGTCTAGTTATTTATTTTTCTTAATTCTTACCACTTTTTTGTTAGCAAGATAACTTGAAAATGGCTTAATCAAATAAATTGAAATTTAGCACACATATGTATAGGCATATGGACAAAGCATGGTAAGGTTTTCATCCTTGACCTTGACTGATGACGTCATCTAGGCGCCATTTTGTGAAATTTTCTGAAAATCAACTCATGATCATATCTTCATAACCAAAAGTTATTTCTCATTCATATTTATCATGATCAAGTTCAATATCAGTCCGGTCAATTCCAGGTCAAAAAACGCGCGCGTGCGCGTACGTCCGCGCGTCAGTGCGCGCGCAAAATTTTGTAAATGCTCAAAATCGTCTCAAATTTATTTTGCATACGTTTCAGGTCATTTTAAGCATTTTATAAAAAAATCGTGCACACGGCTGTATCTAATACAGACCACCTTATATTTATTTATTTATTCTTTATTATCAGGTGGGCTGTATCTAATACAGACCACCTTATATTTTTGTTAAAATTGCCTTTATTATTATTTATTTATTTATTTTTCCTAATTCTTACCACTTTTTTGTTAGCAAGATAACTTGAAAATGGATCAATCAAATAATTTGAAATTTGGCACATATATTTATAGGCATATAGAGAAATCAAAATAACGTTTTCAACCTTGACCTTGACTGATGACGTCATCTAGGCGCCATTTTGTTAAAATTAACTCATGATCATATCTTTATAACGGAAAGTCATTTCTCATTCATATTTATCATGATCAAGGTCAATATCAGTCCGGTCAATGTCATGTCAAAAAACGCGCGCGTGCGCGTACGTCCGCGCGTAAGTGCGCGCGCAAAATTTTTAAATGCTCAAAATCGTATCAAATTTATTTTGCATACGTTTTAGGTCATTTTAAGCATTTTATAAAAAATCGAGCACACGAGCATGCGCGCTCGTTTTCGCGCGTAACACCATTACACAACATAGAATCGCCATTTTTTTTTCTATCATGATATTTCTCATAATTTTTTGAGTAATTTGATACCATGTTTATCTCTTTATGACTATTAATAACAAGATGAGCGTCCATTCAAGATAAATGTCCGTGCGTGCGAGCTCTTTTAATACATAGCATATATGGGCAAAAACAGGCCTATACAAAATCCATTATAGCTCTGTAGAATGCAACTGGACATCAATATTTTTTTCATATTTTGATAGAGTATGAGTCGGAGATATGATTTCATGTCTCATTTGGCCATTAAGTGTATCGTGACATCATCATAATGGCCTTGGAACTCAAAATACGAATTTGCATATTATGACGTCAGCATATTTATGTAAAATTGAATGTATCTCTGTAACTATTGATTGATTTTCTTCTATATTTCGATATGTTGTAGCTAAGTCAATTTTCTACAAGTTCAATATTAACTATTTTTCATTTTGATGACGTCATCAGAGTGAAAATTTTGATTAAAGGCCTCATGTCAGAAATTTCATAATTTGCGTGTTATGACTATAGAAGGTGAATTTCGTTCACGTAATGAATCTACATGATAGTATTTTTAAAGAATTTTTAAGCAGTATCTCGCTTAATTTTGCTGTATTTTGTTTTCAAATTTTAGTTGACCAGCCCACCTATACTTGTTCCAAACAAGTATTATATGTCTAGTTTATTATTTATTTTTCTTATTTTGACCCACTTTTTTGTTAGCATGATAACTTTGTAATGGTTCAATCAAATGCTTTTAAATTTAGCACACATATGTATAGGCATATGGACATAACGCAGTAAGGTGTTCAAACTTGAACTTGACTGATGACGTCATCTAGGCGCCATTTTGTGAAATTTTCTGAAAATGAACTCATGATCATATCTTCATAACCAAAAGGTATTTCTCATTCATATTTATCATGATCAAGGTCAATTTCAGTCCAGTCAATTTCAGATCAGAAAACGCGCGCGTGCGCGTACGTCCGCGCGTCAATGCGCGCGCAAAATTTTTAAATGCTCAAAATCGTCTCAAATTTATTTTGCATACGTTTCAGGTCATTTTAAGCATTTTATAAAAAATCGCGCGTACGAGCATGCGCGCGCGGCTGTATCTAATACAGACCACCTTATATTTATTTATTTATTCTTTATTATCAGGTGGGCTGTATCTAATACAGACCACCTTATATTTTTGTTAAAATTGCCTTTATTATTATTTATTTATTTATTTTTCCTAATTCTTACCACTTTTTTGTTAGCAAGATAACTTGAAAATGGATCAATCAAATAATTTGAAATTTGGCACATATATTTATAGGCATATAGAGAAATCAAAATAACGTTTTCAACCTTGACCTTGACTGATGACGTCATCTAGGCGCCATTTTGTTAAAATTAACTCATGATCATATCTTTATAACGGAAAGTCATTTCTCATTCATATTTATCATGATCAAGGTCAATATCAGTCCGGTCAATGTCATGTCAAAAAACGCGCGCGTGCGCGTACGTCCGCGCGTAAGTGCGCGCGCAAAATTTTTAAATGCTCAAAATCGTATCAAATTTATTTTGCATACGTTTTAGGTCATTTTAAGCATTTTATAAAAAATCGAGCACACGAGCATGCGCGCTCGTTTTCGCGCGTAACACCATTACACAACATAGAATCGCCATTTTTTTTTCTATCATGATATTTCTCATAATTTTTTGAGTAATTTGATACCATGTTTATCTCTTTATGACTATTAATAACAAGATGAGCGTCCATTCAAGATAAATGTCCGTGCGTGCGAGCTCTTTTAATACATAGCATATATGGGCAAAAACAGGCCTATACAAAATCCATTATAGCTCTGTAGAATGCAACTGGACATCAATATTTTTTTCATATTTTGATAGAGTATGAGTCGGAGATATGATTTCATGTCTCATTTGGCCATTAAGTGTATCGTGACATCATCATAATGGCCTTGGAACTCAAAATACGAATTTGCATATTATGACGTCAGCATATTTATGTAAAATTGAATGTATCTCTGTAACTATTGATTGATTTTCTTCTATATTTCGATATGTTGTAGCTAAGTCAATTTTCTACAAGTTCAATATTAACTATTTTTCATTTTGATGACGTCATCAGAGTGAAAATTTTGATTAAAGGCCTCATGTCAGAAATTTCATAATTTGCGTGTTATGACTATAGAAGGTGAATTTCGTTCACGTAATGAATCTACATGATAGTATTTTTAAAGAATTTTTAAGCAGTATCTCGCTTAATTTTGCTGTATTTTGTTTTCAAATTTTAGTTGACCAGCCCACCTATACTTGTTCCAAACAAGTATTATATGTCTAGTTTATTATTTATTTTTCTTATTTTGACCCACTTTTTTGTTAGCATGATAACTTTGTAATGGTTCAATCAAATGCTTTTAAATTTAGCACACATATGTATAGGCATATGGACATAACGCAGTAAGGTGTTCAAACTTGAACTTGACTGATGACGTCATCTAGGCGCCATTTTGTGAAATTTTCTGAAAATGAACTCATGATCATATCTTCATAACCAAAAGGTATTTCTCATTCATATTTATCATGATCAAGGTCAATTTCAGTCCAGTCAATTTCAGATCAGAAAACGCGCGCGTGCGCGTACGTCCGCGCGTCAATGCGCGCGCAAAATTTTTAAATGCTCAAAATCGTCTCAAATTTATTTTGCATACGTTTCAGGTCATTTTAAGCATTTTATAAAAAATCGCGCGTACGAGCATGCGCGCGCGTTTTCGCGCGTAACACCATTAAAAAACATAGAATCGCCATTTTTTTTTCTTTCATGATATTTCTCATATTTTTTCAAGGAATTTCATTCCATGTTTATCTCTTTATAACCATTATTAACAAGATGAGCGTAAATTCAAGATAAATGTCAGTGCGCGCGAGGTCTTTTAATACATAGCATATATGGGCAAAAACATGCCTATACAAAATCCGTTATAGCTCTTTGGAATGCACCGGGATCCTCAATTTTTTTTCATATTAAGATAGAGTATGAGTCGGAAATATGATTCCATGTCTCATTTGGCCATTAAATGTATCGTGACATCGTCACAATGGCCTTGGAACTCAAAATACGAATTTGCATATTATGACGTCAGCATATTTATGTAAAATTGATTGTATCTCTGTAAATATTGATCAATTTTCTTCAAAATTTCGATATGTTGTAGCTAAGACAATTCTCTACAAGCGCAGTAATAACCATTTTTCATTTTGATGACGTCATCATAGTGAAAATTTTGATTAAAGGCCTCATGTCAAAAACTTCATAATTAGCGTGTTATGCCTATAAGTTGAATTTAGTTCACGTTATGAATCTACATGATATTGTCTTTTAAGAATTTGTAAGCAGTATGTCGCTTATTTTTGCTCTATTTTGTCTCAAATGTTAGTTGACCAGCCCACCTATACTTGTTCCAAACAAGTATTATATGTCTAGTCAGGTGGGCTGTATATAATACAGACCACCTTATATTTTTGTTAAAATTGCCTTTATCAGGTGGGCTGTATCTAATACAGACCACCTTATATTTTTGTTAAAATTGCCTTTATTATTTATTATTATTTATTTATTTTTCTTATTTTGAACCACTTTTTTGTTAACAAGATAACTTTGAAATGGTTCAACCAAATATCTTAAAATTTGGCACACATATGTATAGGCATATGGACAAAACAAGGTAACGTTTTCAACCTTGACCTTGACTGATGACGTCATCTAGGCGCCATTTTGTGAATTTTTCTGAAAATCAACTCATGATCATATCTTCATAACCAAAAGGTATTTCTCATTCATATTTATCATGATCAAGGTCAATATCAGTCCGGTCATTTTCATGTCAAAAAACGCGCGCGTGCGCGTACATCCGCGCGTCAGTGCGCGCGCAAAATTTTTAAATGCTCAAAATCGTCTCAAATTAATTTTCCATACGTTTCAGGTCATTTTAAGCATTTTATAAAAAATCGCGCGTACCAGCATGCGCGCGCGTTTTCGCGCGTAACACCATTAAAAATCATAGAATCGCCATTTTTTTTTCTTTCATGATATTTCTCATATTTTTTCAAGGAATTTGATTCCATGTTTATCTCTTTATGACCATTATTAACAAGATGAGCGTAAATTCAAGATAAATGTCAGTGCGCGCGAGCTCTTTTAATACATAGCATATATGGGCAAAAACATGCCTATACAAAATCCGTTATAGCTCTTTGGAATGCACCTGGATCCTCAATTTGTTTTCATATTAAGATAGAGTATGAGTCGGAAATATGATTCCATGTCTCATTTGGCCATTAAGTGTATCGTGACATCATCACAATGGCCTTGGAACTCAAAATACGAATTTGCATATTATGACGTCAGCATATTTATGTAAAATTGATTGTATCTCTGTAAATATCGATCAATTTTCTTCAAAATTTCGATATGTTGTAGCTAAGACAATTCTCTACAAGCGCAGTAATAACCATTTTTCATTTTGATGACGTCATCATAGTGAAAATTTTGATTAAAGGCCTCATGTCAAAAACTTCATAATTTGCGTGTTATGCCTATAGAAGGTGAGTTTAGTTCACGTTATGAATCTACATGATATTGTCTTTTAAGAATTTGTAAGCAGTATGTCGCTTATTTTTGCTCTATTTTGTCTCAAATGTTAGTTGACCAGCCCACCTATACTTGTTCCAAACAAGTATTATATGTCTAGTTATTATTTATTTATTTATTTATTTATTTTTCTTATTTCGACCCACTTTTTTGTTAACAAGATAAGTTGAAAATGGCTCAATCAAATGATTTGATATTTAGCACACATATGTATAGCCATATGGACAAAACAAAGTAAGGTTTTCAACCTTGACCTTGACTGATGACGTCATCTAGGCGCCATTTTGTGAAATTTTCTGAAAATAAACTCATGATCATATCTTCATAACCAAAAGGTATTTCTCATTCATATTTATTATGATCAAGGTCAATATCAGTCCATTCAATTTCAGGTCAAAAAACGCGCGCGTGCGCGTACGTCCGCGCGTCAATGCGCGCGCAAAATTTTTAAATGCTCAAAATCGTCTCAAATTTATTTTGCATACGTTTCAGGTCATTTTAAGCATTTTATAAAAAATCGCGCATACGAGCATGCGCGCGCGTTTTCGCGCGTAACACCATTACACAACATAGAATCGCCATTTTTTTTTCTTTCATGGTATTTCTCATATTTTTTCGAGGAATTTGATACCATGTTTATCTCTTTATGACCATTAATAACAAGATGAGCGTCAATTCAAGATAAATGTCCGTGCGCGCGAGCTCTTTTATTACATAGCATATATGGGAAAAAACATGCCTATACAAAATCCATTATAGCTCTTTGGAATGAACCGTGACCTTCAATGTTTTTTCATATTTAGATAGAGTATGAGTCGGAAATATGATTCCATGTCTCATTTGGCCATTAAGTGTATCGTGACATCATCATAATGGCCTTGGAACTCAAAATACGAATTTGCATATAATGACGTCAGCATATTTATGTAAAATTGATTGTATCTCTGTAAATATTGATCAATTTTCTTCAAAATTTCGATATGTTGTAGCTAAGTCAATTCTCTACAAGCGTAGTAATAATCATTTTTCATTTTGATGACGTCATCATAGTGAAAATGTTGGTTAAAGGCCTCATGTCAAAAACTTCATAATTTGCGTGTTATGCCTATAGAAGGTGAATTTAGTTCACGTTATGAATCTACATGATATTGTTTTTTAAGAATTTGTAAGCATTATGTCGCTTATTTTTGCTCTATTTTGTCTCAAGTTTTAGTTGACCAGCCCACCTATACTTGTTCCAAACAAGTATTATATGTCTAGTTATTTATTTATTTTTCTTAATTCTTGCCACTTTTTTGTTAGCAAGATAACTTTGAAATGGTTCGATCAAATGCTTTGATATTTGACACACATATGTATAGGCATATGGACAAGACACGGTAAGGTTTTCAACCTTGACCTTGACTGATGACGTCATCTAGGCGCCATTTTGTGAAATTTTCTGAAAATCATCTCATGATCATATCTTCATAACCAAAAGGTATTTTTCATTCATATTTATCATGATTAAGGTTAATATCAGTCCGGTTAATTTCAGGTCAAAAAACGCGCGCGTGCGCGTACGTCCGCGCGTCAGTGCGCGCGCAAAATTTTGAAATGCTCAAAATCGTCTCAAATTTATTTTGCATACGTTTCAGGTCATATTAAGCATTTTATAAAAAATCGCGGTACGAGCATGCGCGCGCGTTTTCGCGCGTAACACCACTACAAAACATAGAATCGCCATTTTTTTTTTCTTTCATGATATTTCTCATATTTTTTCAAGGAATTTGATACCATGTTTATCTCTTTATGACCATTATTAACAAGATGAGCGTAAATTAAAGATAAATGTCAGTGCGCGCGAGCTCTTGTAATACATAACATACATGGGCAAAAAAATGCCTATACACAATCCATTATAGCTCTTTGGGATGCACCTGGACCCCAATTCTGTTTTAATATTTGAAAAGAGTATACGTCAGAAATATGATTTCATGTCTCATTTGGCCATGAGGTGTATCGTGACATCATCTTAATGGCCTTGGAACTCAAAATACGAATTTGCATATTATGACGTCAGCATATTTATGGAAAATTGATTGTATCTCTGTATATATTGATTGATTTTCTTCAAAATTTCAATATGTTGTAGCTAAGATAATTCTCTACAAGTTCAATAATAATCCTTTTTCATTTTGATGACGTCATCAGAGTGAAAATTTTGATTGAAGGCCTCATGTCAAAAATTTCATAATTTGCGTGTTATGACTATAGAAGGTGAATTTCGTTCACGTAATGAATCTACATGATAGTGTTTTTTAAGAATTTTCAAGCAGTATCTCGCTTAATTTTGCTCTATTTTGTTTTCAAATTTAAGTTGACCAGCCCACCTATACTTGTTCCAAACAAGTATTATGTCTAGTTATTATTTATTTTTCTTAATTCTTACCACTTTTTTGTTAGCAAGATAACTTGAAAATGGATCAATCAAATAACTTGAAATTTGGCACACATATGTATAGGCATATATAGAAATCAAAATAACGTTTTCAACCTTGACCTTGACTGATTACGTCATCTAGGCGCCATTTTGTGAATTTTAACTTAGGATCATATCTTCATAACGGAAAGTAATTTCTCATTCATATTTTGCACGATCAAGGCATAATATCGGTCCGGTCAATTTCAGGTCAAAAAACGCGCGCATGCGCGTACATCCGCGCGTCAGTGCGCGCGCAAAATTTCAAAATGCTCAAAAACGTCTCAAATTTATTTTGCATACGTTTGAGGTCATTTTAAGCATTTTATAAAAAAATCGCGTACACGCACATGCGTGCGCGTTTTCGCGCGTAACACCATTACAAAACATAGAATCGCCTTTTTTTTTTCTTTCATGAGATTTCTCATATTTTTTCGAGGAATTTGATACCATGCTTATCTCTTTATGACCATTAATAACAAGATGAGCGTCAATTCAAGATAAATGTCTGTGCGCGCGAGCTCTTTTAATACATAGCATATATGGGCAAAAACATGCCTATACAAAATCCATTATAGCTCTTTGGAATGCACAGTGACCTTCAATTTTTTTTCATATTTATATAGAGTATGAGTCGGAGATATGATTCCATGTCTCATTTGGCCATTAAGTGTATCGTGACATCATCATAATGGCCTTGGAACTCAAAATACGAATTTGCATATTATGAAGTCAGCATATTTATGTAAAATTGATTTTATCTCTGTAAATATTGATCGATTTTCTTCAAAATTTTGATATGTTGTAGCTAAGACAATTCTCTACAAGCTCAGTTGCCATTATTTTTCAGTTTGATGACGTCATCATAATAAAAATTACGATTAAAGGGAACATATCAGAAATTTCTGAAGTTGCGTGTTATGCCTATGGAAGGTGAATTTCCTTCACATCATTAATCTACATGACATTGTTTTTTAGCAGTATCTCGCTTATTTTTGCTCTTTTTTGTGTCAAATTTTAGTTGACCAGCCCACCTATACTTGTTCCAAACAAGTATTATATGTCTAGTTTTCTTCATATTCCTCAACTGTTTACCTATGCACAAAAACTTTTTTTTTGTTGATGATTGATATACATTCTACCTATACACAAATTGATTTTATATTAGGTGATTGCTGGTACATTTTAAAAATGGCATTCCGATACCAGTGTACATGCCAAATATGTATATTTGTTCCTGTCAAATTATGAAGTGAGGTATATTGTAGAGATAGGTCATTTTCTTTTTATGCCTCCGCCACCGAAGGTGGTGCCGGAGGCATCATGTTTTCGGGTTGTCCGTCCGTACGTCCGTCCCGTTTGACTGTTATCACAATATCTCAAGAACCATTTAAGATTTAAACTTAAGACTCGGGAATAGTATTTATCACCATAGGAAGACGATCTGATTAGATTTTGGAGTACGTAGGTCAAAGGTCACAGGTCACAGAGGTCAACTTATGAAATTCCTTGTATTGAGTTTGTTAGCGCGATATCTCAAGAACCATTTGAGATTTAAACTTCAAACTTAAGGATAGTATGTATCACCATAGGAAGACGATCTGATTAGATTTTGGAGCACGTATGTCAAAGGTCAAGGGTCACAGAGGTCAACTTATGAAATTCCATACATTGAGATTGTTATCATGATATCTCAAGAACCACTGGAGATTTAAACTTCAAACTTAGTGATAGTGTGTATCACTATAGGAAAACAATCTGATTACACTTTGGAGCACGTAGGTCAAAGGTCAAGGGTCATAGAGGTCAACTTATGAAATTCCATACATTGAGATTGTTATCATGATATCTCAAGAACCACTGGAGATGTAAAAACTTCAAACTTAAGGATAGTATGTATCACCATAGGAAGACGATCTGATTAGATTTTGGAGCACGTAGGTCAAAGGTCAAGGGTCACAGAGGTCAACTTATGAAATTCCATACATTGAGATTGTTATCATAATATCTCAAGAACCACTGGAGAATTAAACTTCAAACTTAATGATAGTGTGTATCACCATAGGAAGACAATCTGATTAGATTTTGGAGCACGTAGGTCAAAGGTCAAGGGTCACAGACGTCAACTTATGAAATTCCATACATTGAGATTGTTATCATGATATCTCAAGAACCACTGGAGATTTAAACTCCAAACTTGTTTAAATTGCTCTATGGCGGAGGCATCATTTTCGACTGCGCGCAGTCAAAATTCCATCTAGTTTTACCCTCAGTTGCAATGGTCATGCAGGTAGAAAAATATTTTCTTCAAAATATTACGAAAGAGTTTTGCATGGGAACTTTTAATTCTTTTGGGAGCATCCTGTATGTTAAACAATAAAAAGTGCTCATCGTCGGGAAAGGAAATAGTGGAATATCCCGTACGAAACCCGAGATGCAATCATTTCCATATCTACCTAGACTCTCACCGTCTCGCTAGAGCTTCCTAATCCATTGACTACTCATCTTACATCTCCCTTCCTCGTGGTAAGAAATAATGCATATGAATTTTCGTTTGGGGGAATAAGCAAGGGAATATAGACTTAAATTTTCTCTAAATAAAAAAGAAAAAGGGTATAATATTGCACCTGATACGTTTAGCTATGTAATCTCTTGTCTTCTTTGAACCCATTTTTTGTGCCCCAAATTGTAAAAATGCACTTTCAACTGTATAATTTTGGCATCTATTGCTTGTTTCATTGCTAAACTTATTACTAAATCCATCCCATCGGAATAAAGTTTACAGTGAACTTAGTGAAGGAATCTGATTTTGATCTTACGCTACAAGCATAACCATTTTTAGTCTTGATATAATGTTATTGATGGGAATCATGGGATTATTGTCTTTTAATGTGAATTTTTTTGAAGATTTGAGGGCTTGCAATTTCCTGATAGGGGCTTTGAATGTAGGATTTTGACGATACATTACCATAAGTAGATGGAGCTTTAGTGATCAAGTTCCTTTAGTGTATTCCCATGTCTGCAGAATGTTAGAGCTCTTGGTTTCATAGACATATAACTTGGAAGTATGTGAGTGTTATACAAGAAATAAATAAGGATCCTTAACAAGAAAACATAATGCAGGATCAGTGTCAGAAACCAAATATTCAGGAAAAGCATGGAATTATTCAGTGATAATTATCTATAGGTTACTGACTCTTGGCCTAGGAAAAACATAATCCCATCTTGACAAGATAAGATCTGTTGACGAATAATCAATTTTACGCTGTCTTCAGAATTAGAAAAGTTTATGTAATTACATCGATGGCAGTCAGAAAAATTCAGACACAAGACTTCCAACTCTTGTGTAATGAAGACATAAGACCCTTTCACACAAAACAAAGTTGTGTTAAGAAAGAAACGCTTACAACATGACGATGCAGAGAGACAGAAGTGCATTAACTCAAAGGGATGATACAGAGTTGATACCGTTCTCTCAACAGAATAGATGTAATTGTATAAGAAACCTTTTTTGCATGGAAGTGGAGATTTGTGTACATTGTACATCATACCTCATTCTTTGATTCAGGTGCTTATATTGCTTGTTCAAAACAATGCTGAATCCACCTTTTGGCTATACTACATTTCGGTACATGCATGGTGTTTCACTTCTTAACTTCTTGAGAATTAAATGATCTATTAATGAATATGGAGTCATTAGTACAAAACAAATTATCTGTTGAAAGCTAGAAGGGTGCATACACGGGGGCTCTGGGAAAAATAGCCCCCGAAATGCCAAAAGAGCCCCCAAAAGTCATAAAAGAGCCCCAACAAATTTGCATATAGTTCAATGCAAAAGAAATTAAAGAATGTAATTTTAAAGCAAGCAAGCTTGAAAAGTATAGCCCCTAAAGTTTTTGAAATATTTTTCCCCTGGAAGGGTGTTAACTTGTGTGTTAAAGTATAGCTCTACCACAGGTATAGGAGTTAATGTAATTATGGCTCTGTCAGATGATACAATATTTTGTCTGAAAGGGGTATAGATGCAGTAGAGGGATCGAGTTGGCTGGCGGGATTAAGAGGATTAGAAATTCTATTAGAGGAAACACAGCTTCAGGGCTCGAATGATACGACTCCTGGCAGGCAAGGAGTAATCATTACGATGATGCAGTTTGGGCAGGTATCATCTTCATTTCTAAGGGCTGGGGTTTTGATTTCTATTAAATGTTATTCAATTTGTCTGTAGCCTGTGGGTGTCATAGCTGAGGTAATCTATTGGTATACATAGGGGTATAGGGGAAGGCCGGATGGTTGGGAATGGTAGAGAGAGAGAGGGTGGAAGAAGAGAAAAGTGGAGATGAATGTGGAGAATTATAAATAGAGAGAGAGAGAGAGAGAGTGTGTGTGTGTATGAGGGGGGGGGGGGGGTGGGGAGAGAGAAAGAGATATAGGGTGCGTTTAATCGACACTTTTTCACCCTAGAATCACGGTTTCTAAAGACGTTTAGTTTAAAACGCAATGCGTTCAAGCGATTTTTTCGTCGCTCGTAAAAATAAACGTGTTTGAAAACACAAACATGAAACGCTGAAAAAGATGCGTTTTGTATCATGATTCAAAAGAATCACGGTCGCTAAAATTCGATTGAACGGACAGAGTTCTCAATCATGATTGTATG
Organism: Strongylocentrotus droebachiensis; assembly: GCA_035222895.1. Classification (NCBI taxonomy): domain Eukaryota; kingdom Metazoa; phylum Echinodermata; class Echinoidea; order Camarodonta; family Strongylocentrotidae; genus Strongylocentrotus; species Strongylocentrotus droebachiensis. The sequence goes on from JAVYIG010006181.1 coordinate 95,406, forward strand.
ACGAAGCCTCTTCCGGTTTGGGAAAAACCGCGCGCCCGCTTTGCATGCAATTTGCGTTCACTATACCATCGTGGCCTGTTCCGTTATGTTATTCCTTGTTTTTCCTTCTATCATTTTCTCTTTCTGTCTTTCTTCATGTTATTCTTTGTTTCTTCCTTCTATTCTTATGTTATTCTTTGTTTTTTTTCCTTCTATCACCTTTTCTTATGTTATTCTTTGTTTTTATCATTCTATCATTTGCTCTTTCTGTCTTTCCTTATGTTATTCTTTGTTTCTTCCTTCTATACTTATGTTATTCTTTGTTTTTTCCTTCTATCACCTTTTCTTATGTAATTCTTTGTTTTAAGCATTCTATCAATTTCTCTTTCTGTCTTTCCTTATGTTATTCTTTGTTTCTTCCTTCTATCATCTTCTCTTATGTTATTCTTTGTTTTTATAATTCTATCACTTTCTCTTATGTTATTCTTTGTTTTAATCATTCTGTTACTTTCTCTTTCTATCTTTCCTTATGTTATTCTTTGATTCTTCCTTCTTTCACCTTCTCTTATGTTATTCTTTGTTTTAATCATTCTATCACTTTCTCTTTCTGTTCTTCCTTATGTCATTCTTTGTTCCTTCCTTTTTTCACATTCTTTTTCTGTCTTTCCTTATGTTATTCTTTGTTTCTTCCTTCTATTTTTATGTTATTCTTTGTTTTTTCCTTCTATTACCTTCTCTTTTGTTATTCTTTGTTTCTTCCTTCTATTCTTATGTTATGCTTTGTTTTTTCCTTCTATCACCTTTTATGTAATTCTTTGTTTTAAGCATTCTATCACTCTCTCTTTCTGTCTTTCTGTCTTTCCTTATGTTATTCTTCGATTCTTCCTTCTTTCACCTTCTCTTATGTTATTCTTTGTTTTAATCATTCTATCGACTTTATCTTTCTGTCTTTCCTTATGTTATTCTTTGTTTCTTCCTTCTATCACCTTCTCATTCTTTGTCTTATTATTGCGATCTATGCTCCAAACAGCAGTCGACAGTCGGCCGTAAACAATTCCAGAAAGCGCGCGCCGAAGTTCCTGGGCCATACTGCGCAGTGTGATGCGCAGTGGTTTGGCTCGCAATGAGCTAGAATCAGCGTTGATGAAAAATCGCTTGAACGCAAACCGCAGTGACCTTGCTTTTTGTAACGGCGTTTTGAATTGTGATTCATGTTTGTGATTCTAGCTTCGAAAATTCGATTGAACGCACCCTTAGTGTAACAAAATGAAAGAGAGCAATAAGAGAAATTGAGATAAAGAGATAGAGGGATAGAAAAAAGTTCAGAGAGAGAGAGGGGGGGGGGAATGAATTAATAATAGAAGAGATGGTTCTACAATTGAAATTATCAGATTCTTCATCATACAGTAGAAAAAGAAGGGGAAGATGGTATGAAGCACAGAGAGGGGGTGGGGGCAAAAAGACAAGCAAACTGGCATAGAAAGAGGTGTCATCAATGAATGATGCAACTGTGTAAAAACCTCAAGGCATTAGGACACTTGGGAGTGATACTTTTAGGAAACCACGTATTTAGAACAAGGGTGTTAAGTTTTAAAAGCTTTATGCTAGGAAGCCTTGCTACTAGGTCATGTTTTATGTGTTAATATATTATATAGGCTAAATAATTAATTTTCATTATCAGAAAGAGGACGCTGTACAGACATCGATTCTGGTGCACTCTGTATCCATCACCTATTTCATCCTTACTTTACAAGAGATTCACAGAAATTGCAGGTACATAATATTTTCTAGAATTCTTAGAAAGGTGGATGGATAAACAAGTTAATCAATTCTATTATACATTTAAATAGATTGATTTATGAATAGAAAAATAGATTGATAGATAGGTAGATAGATAAAAGTGATGCATGTATTATCAAAGAATTATGGTTTGGGGAATTATCTCAAGGAAAATATCAGGAAAATTTAAGAAAAAGAGGACTGTAATTATTCATCAGATGAGAGGGAGAGATAGAGAGAGGGATAGAAATGTTGTTGTTGTGTTTTGAATTATTGGCGATTAGTCAGTAATTTGACTATTGTCGCCAAACTTTACGGCACGTGTTAAATCTCTCAATTTTGTATTTTTTTTTAAATATATTTATTTCGTTTTATATTTATCTATCTAGGGGGATAAAGAGGGATAAAGGTAGGTGGAAAGAGAAAACACAAATGAAAAGAAGGGGGGATAGAAGGTGGGGGAGGCCGGGGAGAAGCTTGGGGGTGAGGGATTTAAGAATTTTCTAAGCGACCAAAATTGGGTAAGTCCTAAGGAGTCATTATTATGTAGATTTGGCAATCTATAAACATGAAATGCATTACTGTTGTGGTGTGGTGGTAACATAGAAAATTGGATTATCATTAATGCAGAGGTTGCAATGATGCTAGTCCCATGTTGTTGTAATTTGCATCGAAGAAAAGAAGGTACAGGTTATCAAGGGACCGTAGACCCTGCTTTCCAACTGCACAGTTAATCCAACAGCACACAACACGTATCGCTTGACGGCTACCAATACCCAAGGAAAATCCCCCTCTGACGCATAGGAATCCATCCCCCGGTGGCCATCTTAAGCCTCTGGGATCCCCGCCAGCCGATTACGTTACGCTTATCAGTAACGCAATGATAGATGGCTAGACCGACCTTGTTTCCTGATATGGGTCCAGGTTTTCCTCATCACCATTGGATTCTGTGAGAAAATGCTCTTTATATAAAGGCGCGTTTTCATCATCTCGAGATTGCCAAATAGCCCGCTATTTCTGATTTGGGAAATAATCCCGAAGTAACAAATCGCGTCTTCACTATCTTGAGATTCAACCTCGAAACTTGAAACTCGACCTTGAGAAATTAGCTCGAGATATTTTGTTCATGGTTAGCGCGTATTGTGAATCTTTGGTCTAGTGAAGACGCACGGGACAAATAGCTGGATATGTTGCCAAATAGTGGGATATTTTGCAAACTATCCCAAAATATCTTGGGATGACAACCCTGACCTAATATCCTTCTAATTGCTACTTTGGTCTGATGAAGACGCAAATTAGCTGAATAGTTGTTTGCGATCGGGATAGTTCAAATAGCTGGATATTTGGCAATCTCGAGATAGTGTAGACAGGCCTTGTGTTTTGGGAGAGAAAGTATGCAAATGAGGTTTAAGTAGGTCGCAGAAATGGAAGTCTTACCGCAATCAAGACAGCTCATCCTTGGAATTTGATGAACTTGGTGATTTTATCTAGGCATCGATCAGCTCCATGTCCCTGAATATTCTTGACATTTTAAAGAAAAATAAAAAATATAAGAATTGGGTGAAGGTCGGTCGGTTAATTATGTTCTAGGAAGATCTAACATTATAGGCATGTACACCGCAAGCAAAAACCATTAGTTTTCTCATATTTCAGAGTTGCTAGGCAACTACCCATGACGACAAGCCCGAATCGAAAAAACCCACCCATGGAATGCTTTTTTTTTAACACCGCCTGAAATTTTGCCCTTTGTTTTCTCCAAAAGTAAAATTTCTGTCTAATTAGCTTTACCAAATTCATATGATTGGGCAAATGTTTTAAGAGGTGCTAAATGGGTTTATTATACAATACCAAAACACATATTTTGGAAGAGGATAGGCTGTCTCTACAAACTACCGGTAGCTAGTCCCTCTGATAAGGGTTGAAGCTGTAGGTCCTTTATTTATTTATTTCTTACTTCCATGAGCATGTGTTTGTTTTCTTTACTTCCCAGAGATTATACACTAGGCCTGTCTTCATCAGCTCGCGATTGCCAAATAGCCCGCTATTTCTGATTTGGGAAATAATCCTGAAGTTACAAATCGCGTCCTCATCAGCTCAAGACTTGACCTTGAAACTTGAAACTCGAGCTCGAGAAATTAGCTCGAAATATTTTGCTAAGCGTTTGTGCATATAGTGCGAGTCTTCGCGTTGGTGAAGACGCACCGGACAAATAGCGGGATTTTTTGGCGATTAGCGGGATATCTGGCAATCTCGAGCTGATGAAGACAGGCCTACTGTCCTATAACTAAACAATGATTCTTTAGGGATTTCAACCCGATCGGCTCCATATTCATTTAACCTGCATTCTCGTTGCATTTAACCTGGATCTTCTAACGATCATTCCCCATATTGGCTTGGAGCTGATTTACGTATTTGGAAACTCCGAGAAAAAAGACTTCACCTGAGATGACCGCCCGTCTCTTTGCTTTCCTGGGAGGAGGAGGATGAAATCAGATCAAACCACACCGCGGTCTCCATAACCAATCCTCTTGTTTTGGGTCTCTGGTCTAAATAAACTGTTATCCCATTTCTTTCTGGTAAGCGGGAATGATGTCACGGCACGATCGCGTGACGCACTGCCCGGTGTGGGTTTCGCTGGTCGGGCTTCGCTCACCTGCAGTATAACCCTGCCGGCTTCGGAATTGGAGGATCGGTTGTCGGGTGTCGAGCTCAATTACGGCTACGTTAATCAGAAGGCTTAAAGGGACGATTAAAGAGGGAGGTGACTAGCTGGCAGTATATATAGTGGCTCTTGCTTTGTTTACCCACTTATAACATGATCGCACAGACTTTCTAGAAACCAACTCGAGGGCAATTTCGGTACCCTCTTGTGCTGCGTATAGGAATCTTGTTTGGATTGTGTAGTATGTCATTGAAATGTTCACAGATATAAAAAGGTGATGCAAAACAATAAAAAAATTAATTAAGTTGATTTTCTGAAAGCCCCTGCCATTCTCTTATGATCTAGATTTGTTGTGGTACTGCTCAAGTGTGCATACACGTAGCATAATTTGCAGCATTGTTTGCTTAGACCATTAACCTTTCTGTATCAATCTCTTTGAGGCGTACTGCTTTACTATATCATTCTCAGATATTGTTAACAAAAGTATATATTCTGAGAGATAAACCATCTTTTCAGTCAACAACATATTTTAAGGGTAGGGGTGGATGGTGTGGAAGATGAAGGGATCGAGGTTGTTCGAGATGTTTTAAAATTTGATGTAGGTTATCTGAGCACTGAAATGATGTGTGCAAAGTGTTGCATTCGTTATAGCTGGAATTATGAAACTGATATGATTATAAGAAATCAAATAGCCCTTTCTGTGAAATATTGGGATTATGGAATAGGAAAAATCAGTCTTTAAATAACGATTTGGAGTGGATTAGCTATTCATCATCTTCATCAAGTGCCAGGTCTGTTGCAGACATCGGCGTCTTAAAAACCTGTTTATTGCTGTTTAAACAAATATTGTTTAAGCTATTAAACTACTTTTAATCTCTGTTTATTGTTTCCTTCAATGCATTATGTCCAAACATATGTAATTTTCATATAAAGCTACATGTAGATGTACTTGTGTATCTCTTTCTTTCTCTTTTTCTTTTTTCTCTTTTTTTCATTTAAAAAAAAATCCAAACTTGAGCAAAACATCAACAAGTATAACATATCGGAATATAGTGAAATAATAAAACACAATTTAGTAAAAAGAATACTGATAATAATCTTGTATTAAATCTCTTGTTCTATGCTATCCCCAACCCCCTTAGATTTGACTTTTAACACAGTTACATCAAGGAAAAAGAAATAATCTATTTGTTTCCAATAAACCTATTAAAGATGAGTTCAATGAGGTAATCAGTATTGATCTGTTGATCGTTGCGTACATACCTTTATTAGTATTTCAATTTGCTGGGGTCCCAAGTGTCCTTCGATGATGATGAATGTTTGATGTGGGTGTGAGGTCGTCAATAATGATGATTTCTTATTAGGGATGAAAGACCAAACACAGTAGAAAGGGTGTGCTAAGATTTAATTGTTAATGATGTGTTGTTTTCACTCCTAATTCTTCTTTGACCTTAGGTTGTTTTTCTTCTTTCCTATTTGCCTTTTTGCACTCTTTCTTTCTATGTCGCTAACTAGCTGTCTGTCCAGCTATCTGTGTCTCTCTCTTGACTTCTCAGTATTTGTTCATTCATTGATTGCACTTTCTCCTTTCTCTCTCTCTCTCTCTCTCCCCCCACTCTATATCTCTTTCTCTCTCTCTCTCTCCCCCACTCTATATCTCTTTCTCTCTCTCCTGCCCCTCCTCTTGTTCCCTCTCCTCTCTCTTTCTTTCTCCATATCTCCCCCTCTTTCTCTCTCTCTCTCTCCATCTCTTTCTCCCCCTCTCTCTCTCTCTTCCTCTCTCTCTTCCTCCCTCTCTTCCTCCCTCTCTCTTCCTCCCTCTCTCTTCCTCCCTCTCTCTTCCTCCCTCTCTCTTTCTCCCTCTCTCTTTCTCCCTCTCTCTTCCTCCCTCTCTCTTCCTCCCTCTATCTTATTTCATCCCTCTCTCCCTCCCTCTCTGTCTCTCTCCCCCCCTCTCCCCCCCCCCCCCTCTCCCTCTCTTACTCCATCTCTCTCTCCTGCTGAGTTTGATATTCCCCACTTGCCGTTCTCTCTGTTTTTCCTTTTTGTTGGTGATCCTTCAAGATTTTTTGTGATTTGTCCTTAATCGATTCCTGGATTAGAGGTTGATCAACCATAATGAGAAGATTGCAATTTTTCTGAGTTTTGGAGGTTAATTGATCTTTCAAAAATATGAAAAATGAATTACCCTAAATATTAGATCTTGGTGTAGATGATGGTAAACATCATGAATTATTAGACAAATTCTGGGAATCTTTCTTTCTTTTTTTTCTTCAAAGTAAGCTTGTTGGTAAGTCCAAAGCTAATTGGCATGGTCGATCATCACCATTATACCTCTTTGATAACTACAAATTTCTGAGCTTGTTTCTTTATCCTTAATTTCATCACATAAAAAGGGTATTGAGTAATATTCTATTGGATTTTTAGCTTTATATCATCACCGATTTATTATGAACCGATAAATCTGTACAGTTATATATATGACATGATTACTTTGTTTATAATAAGGCCAACGATAAACTAGTATTTTTAATTTTGTATTAATGTACTGTAAACATGAATATGATTCTATTCTTTTGTATCCTTGGATGTTTTGATCAAATTTTTATTCTTTGCATAGACCTACAAGTAATAAATTGGCCCGTATTCTGAAGTCGTGTCTAACTCCTGTTTAACTAAACAGTTGTCTAAGTCCTGTCTAAGTCCCGTCTAACTTTAGACTCAAAGTCGTGTCTAACTTTTTTCGTATTCTGAAGTCGTGTTTAAATAAAGTTAAACACAAAGTCCTGTCTAAGTCCTGTTTAACTTTAGACAACTGCTAGGGGTTGTTTAAGTCCTGTTTAAGGGCGCGATTCTGCTGCTTTTCAACGTCTACGGTACACTCTACTTGCTGACCCCGAACTTGCGGGGAGAACGATGGTACGTGCATCCTATACAATCTCAAATACATTTTGCAGAATTTTTTTCTCGTGTAGCCTGATTTTTTTTCTCGATAATATTAACTATTCTTATCTAATGGTGACATCTTGGAAATTCCATAATCTATAATAAACTAACCATTCTGTTGGAGAAGTTTCTTTGCTGGTTCTTTCGAGCACAGAGGCACTGATAAGTGATATTATTAGTGCGTTTGTGTACAGTGTACGTGTAGTACACGTACGTACGTGCACAGTGCAATACATGCATGTAGTCTAGTCATTACGTCACGATCACATCACCATGGTACCAGCACGCGCACAGCTAGGCACGCACACAGCTAGCTGTGCGCGTTAATTTATTTATCCGGTGCGTGCACGCATGCGCATTGGGTCTATCATCAGAATTAACGCCTACTGGGCATGCGCAGAAGTCGTGACTGAAAGTTAAACAAGACTTGCGCAGAACTTAAACAGTTGTTTAGTTAAACACCACTTAGACAGGACTTAAACAGTTGTTTAGTTAGACGAGACTTAGACACGACTTCAGAATACGAAATTTAGTTAAACAGGACTTAGACACGACCTCGCGTCTAAGTCCTGTTTAAGTCTTGTCTAACTAAACAGTTGTTTAACTTTAGTCGTGGCTAAGTTAGACAAGACTTCAAAATACAGGCCATAATCTTTAGTCTATCAATAAATCTATCATTTTGATATCTAATGTAAAGGGCTATATGAAAACTTGTTTACTAATGCCAGTACTATACTTGTTGAAATAAAGCCACAAATGAAGAGATTATCAAATCTCAAATAGTGTAAATAATTATTTGCATGTCTACGTGCCTTGCTTGATAATCCAGAGCTTGTTATTCACTGGCTCCAGCTGCAGCTTGAATTTCTCAGAAACGGGGGAAATTGATTTACCACGAACCAAAGGACAAGAAATGAATATTAACCTTCAATTAAAGTTTCCCTTCAGAGAACCCCCTCCCCCATCCCCCAATCAGTTTTTCTTCAAGTTTCACTCTTCCCCATCCTCGATCTCTAACCCACCACACAGTTTTCGTACGAACGCAATAAAAGCCCTGTCGTAACTGTTGCTTTGATATGACTCCTCTTTGCACTTCACAGGCCTCCGCCACGCCATGCGAGAGGAGTGTCCCTGTTTCATTAATCAATTGAAACCATTTCATTAAAGCTCGCTCGACTTCATCTAAGTAAACTAGTGTTCATTAACGGTTCACTGTTGAGTCAAATGTATTCTTTCTATTGCATGCCATCTTTGGGTCATGAGGGATAGGTAATTAGAAAGCTGTTAGCGTTTTTGGTTATCACTTGAATGTGAGAGGCATGTTCATACATTCAAGTACTATTTCATTTCTCAGCCATGTTCATACATTCAAGTACTATTTCATTTCTCAATCATGTTCATACATTCAGGTACTATTTCATTTCTCAGCCATGTTCATACATTCCAGTACTATTTCATTTCTCAATCATGTTCATACATTCAGGTACTATTTCATTTCTCAATCATGTTCATACATTCAAGTACTATTTCATTTCTCAGTCATGTTCATACATTCAAGTACTATTTCATTTCTCAGGCGTGATCGCACATTCAAGTACCGTTATATTTCTCCTTATGATGCCGAAATTCAAGCATTTAATTGAGGAAACAGTGCATTTCTGATAATAAGAAAAATATACAATTCTATATCTAGGCTGAATTAATACTTGAAATAATGTCTAGAGAATAATAAATTATTGACACTGTGCATGGAGAACATGTAGTAGCATAAAGTCAAGAAAGACAAGCATTTTTCTTTATACTTTGATGAGTCTGTGTATTTTAAATCTGATCCCGTTATATCTCTCACCATTATCGTTAATTTGTTGCACCTATGATATCATAATTAATGAATTCTCTCTCTCTCTCTCTCCCTCTCTACCACTACAACCTTCCAGAATCATCCAAAAGAATTGTTCCCTTGCGCATCATCTTATCGAGAAAGGTAAGTTCATGTTTTACGGATGGTTATTTAGTTCTACTAGTGACCACCTGTCTATAAAGACCACATTCTATTTCTTTCCCTTTAAACACAGTTTTTTGAAGCAACGTTATGTTATGAAGAAAATGTATTTTCTAAAGACTACCTGTCAATAAAGAACACTTTTTGTACACAGATTTCACTGTATCAGGAGATAATTATATACAATTTTATACATGTGCCAAATATGTTGATGTTATGTGAATGCTTTCCAAGGAAGTTTTGTTTGGATATTTGGAGAAAAGGCCAAGAAATTGACCAAATCTTGCTTGAAATCACCAACAGTGCACAGCACTGGACACATATATGGGTACATGGTACTGCACAAAAGGTTTTAATATCAGAATTTGATCCCAAGATAAAACTTTTATTTTTCCCTTTTTTAACTATGAGAACACAATCCTTTTTCATGGGACATATATTGCCGCTACAATATTCTTCCACTTGTGCAAAAAAGTATGCAAAGCTCAGAACTTAAAACAAAAACAACTAAATACTTGAACTGCATTTCTCTTCAAAGAGGAAATGCATTGATTCCTAATGAAATCATGAAGTGTGGACGGTTAACTGCTATCCAAGGTAAAACATTTGAGATATTGGATGGTGGTTGGTTCGTTCAGGATGGTCGGTGTCCTTCGCATGCTTTGCTCATGAATATTGTATTACCTCATCTGTACATGCTTATGTGCCAATTCCTATTATTCTACTTGAATTTCAATGCAGTAACCAGGGTTTTTTAAGTCCATCATGTGCAGACATCAAATGTTGTCATCGCCAATTTGATGAGCAATGCAGGAGTACTGATTTTGTACAGATTTGCAAAGGTCTTTTCTTTGGAAACAATTTTCCCTATATACAATTGAAACTGCAGTGTATAAATCTTCATCTATCTCTGGTAGAGTTTTAATTGTTGTTTTTAATAATTTAACATACCAATGAGATATTACTTCCAATACTTGGGCTTCATACTTCAGTCCCGTGTACGCAAATCATCTTGTTATGACGTTAACCTATCCTGAAAATATATGTAATACTGGTGAAAGTTCCTAGAGTAAGAGGAAGGGAGGGAGAAAGAGAGAGAGAGAGAGAGAGGAAAGAAAGAGAAAAAGAGAGAGAGAGAGAGAGAATAGAGGGAGAGAGAGAGAGAGAGAGAGAGAGGAGAGAGAGGGGAGACAGAGAGAGAGAGGCGAGAGAGGGGGAGACAGAGATAGATAGAAAGAGAAAGAGGGGAGGGAGGAAGGGAAGAGGAGGAGGGGAGAGAGAGAGAGAGGGAAAGAATGAGGGAGAGGAGACAGAGAGAGATAAGAAGGAGAAAGTGCAATCAATAAATTAACATATAATGAGAAGTCAAGAGAGAGACACAGATAGCTAGACAGACAGCAGCAGAGAATGAGAAAGTGCACATAAAGCCAAAAAGGAAAGAGGAAAAACAACCTAAGGACAACAAAGAATTAGAAAAGAAAACAATGCGTCATTAATACCTGAAATAGGACTTCAGGCCATAGTGGAAGTCATAACTGTCAAAGTGCAGGATCACTCTAAAATATCCAATGAGTCAGTACTATGAGGGCGTTTCACAAAGCCTTTTTTCAATGAAAAATAACAAAAATCAGTGACAAATCTGCTGATAACCAATCAGAAGCAAGGATTTTAGTAGATTATAACACAAATTGTCATTTGTCACTGATGACAAGTTTTGTGAAACGCCCCCCAGATCCTGCAATGTGAACTTCACATCTAACATAGACAGCCATCAGGGTGTTAAAATGGATTTTTTTTTTTTTTTTTTGGCAGAAGGTCTTAAACGTGTTCTGCCCTTCGGCTAAATGCAAACGCCCACTATTGTGTGAAGAAGGAGAAGGTTATTAGCATTATTAGATGCCTGTAACTTCACAGCTCTGTGCCTATTTGATAGAAAACTACTCAAGGAAAGATAATCTCCACCCATTTTCGCTTTGTTATCAGACAATAGAGTGTGACGTCATACTGGCCAAGTTGTCAAGGTTGCTGTTTACAAACTATTCTGTCCTAGCAATGGCTTGGTGATCACATCATGCAGTGCCTAACACTGAATTCGCACTGCTGCGGCCCGTTGCTTGAATTATTTCACGGTGAACCTCATGCGCAGGCTCTGTCGTTTAGAACCAGTGACCCGGACGATGAGTGATTGTGACGTTAGTACTTTGGTAGTCTATGAAGAGATTTATAAATCAAGGTCAAAATCATAGAAATTGATACCGGATATTTGCTTCATGACATGGCATGTGCATGTGCTTATATGCTCTTCTGTCGGCCACATGTATTAGAACAAAACACTATGACGTACAATGTGACAACTTTGTTTATGACATTTCAAATGGACCAACCTTGTGTAATCTTGGTGCAACGTTAATCTTTACTATGAAGTATGTATGAGATGACGCCAATCGCACTTATCTCCACGCACCGTGTTACATGTTCTTCATTAATTTACGATAAACAGATTCTTGTCATTATAATAAACAAAAGCTTTCATTAGATGATTTGATAGTTTCAATAGATTCATAATGAAATTGAGGTTTTTTCTGTAAACAAATAATTATCTTGGGCATTGTGCCTAGCCTTCCCGTGGAATATTCATCATTCATATATATATTGTCTGTGAGAAAATCTCATCTTGACGTAGGTACAAGTAATAACGGATGCTATTGTTTTATACTTTCGTCATCATTTTAATGCCTTAACGGCAGTGTTTGCCTGTCCTGTTTTGCCCTCCAGTTCTTTGCTAGGTCAGGGGCTGTTGGGTGTAACCTGTTTGACGTAATTCAAGGATCATTTCTAGAGGCTATTTCACTCTGATATTTTTTTCTTCTTAAGGGTATTTCTCAAATATTCTTCGCAAGATAACTAGAATGAAAGTCTTTAAACTGATGTTTGTTGTTTGGATAGTTATCTCTGTGAAAACACAAAAAACAAGATCACTTTACAATCCCTGGAAGTGTTTATTTCATCTCCATTTTTTCTTCTTTCCATATTGGTTTCTTATATGGTGGTTTTAGATGACAACTTTGTCAGTATAGTGTTTAACACAGAACACCTGTGACACTAATTCTGAATTCTCTCTTTTACGTGCCATGATTTCATCAGATATTGCAAATTCTTTTTGATTCGATGAGGATAGAATTCTATCAGAAACATGCAATTGCATGAATAATTTGCATTTGGAGGAGGATGTTGAATAATCCTTGCGAGAACCTGTTCACATCAATTCAACTAAACCTGTCCAATCGGACATGGAGACATTTTAGACTAATGTGAATGTGTCCTGAAGGTTAAAGATGTAGGGCCGCTTGCGAAAGAGCAGTGAGCTAGCTAGGGATGTCTCGAGGGTCTATGTACACACTAATTAACCAGGGCATACATGGTGATTAACGCTGGAGCGACATTTGCTTTTCATCATCACCACCACCATCATCATCTGGGCCATCAGGTTGTTGGAGGATAGTGCAGGCCCTCCAGGGGGTATGTTAGCTGACTAAAAGCCTTTATGCCCCGGCCTGTATGTCAATGGTTGTTTCTCCAAGGGTGGTTGGAGCATTTCAGCGTATTTTCTATTTTGCCTGTTTTCACCTGGAAGGTATATGCTGTTGAAGCCAAATTCCGAGTTGTTATTTTGTTTCTTTCATCGAGAGTGGTATTGCGGTCTCGCAGAGGAATTCCTAGACAGGAGGAGATGATGTGGGATGACAGAAGAGAGGGTGGTATGTTCACCCTTTCATTTATGTTTTGTCCTTTGAGCTTGTATCTTTCTTGTAATAGAGCAGTTGGAATCTAGATGATGATAGTAGTGATGATGGTGATGATAATGATAATGATGGTGACGATATTGGTTTATGATCATGATAGTGATAGTGGTGATGATGGTGATGATGATTTTACTGGCAATGCAGGTAAAGGATGTTTGTACAAAAGATATTCTTTCTTGTTGCTGAAAACACAATTGCGTATAGACTTTCAAAAATCAATTCAAGGGAAATTTCAGTACCCTATTCATTGCCTGTATGATTCATGTTTGGATAATAATAATGTCATTGTGATGTTTGCACATTTCAAAAGATGATCAGTACACAAAAGACCTTCGAAAATTGCCTTACATTGTTTTTTAAGTGTTTGCGATTGTGTTGCGAGCTCTTTTTGAGTGGAAGGTGCAATGAAGGTAGAAAAGGATTTGATTTCAATTGCTATTTTTCTTGATGCAGAAAAAGGAGTAGATGGTTACCAATGGCAACCGACGTTAAACCTGAGTACTTAATTCATATGTTGAAGGAAAAAAAGAAAGTCCACTTTGATAATATGACATATAAGCCAGCAAGCTTAACAATATTAATAGCTCCATGCATGCATGCATGTTTACTTGTAACTGGGGCAAAGTATAACTACTCTATGAATAAATCCACAATCATTTTCAACCTGATTTCACCTGCACAAGTTCTGTACATATTGCTTCCAGATAATGCATACAAGAGTTATGTTATGGGATGAATAATGCATGAATGGATTCCGATGGATTTACGATGCTAAGCAGAAATGATTGCAAGATTTTGTTCAGATCAAAGTAAGGCATGTGAGATGATTTGCAGACAGACAGAGAGTCTGTGCTGAATGTAATCTCTGTTATTTAGTTTTCTTGTCATGCAGAAAAAGGAGTAGGTATTTTAAACAAAATTGACAATATTTTATATAACTTTTCCAGATTTTCAACAATGTATTTTATGTGTATAATTATATCGAAGATTGTAGTAAGATCAATTATATATATTGCCATGTAATTTGAATTTTAATGTTCATTTACATCTTATATATATACTTGTACAATTCAGCTTATGGCCGCAAACCATGTTGTTTAGTACCGGTAAACCATATTTGGAAATTCTGTCAATTTCCCTAACTGATAAAAAAAACCTGCATTGATTTTACAAATCTTCACCTACATTTGATGATTGAGGTTTGAACTTTTTTTAAATATTAGAAACCGCAAACCCTACTGCAGTGCTAAGTGGCTGTGTGCATGCTAATTTTATGTCGGTCCATACAAATTAAGAACTATGTACATGTACATGTAATTCACAAGGGCAGAAGCTGTAATATTGTGTTTGGCGTTTTTGCAAACTGATTATCTCATTGATGTAAATTTAATTATGTTATGAGTAGACAGCCTTATGTATGAGACAAACCACTGTCGTCAATGCTTTAAATTCATGTTCACTCCTGGCTTTCATCACGTCTGAATATATTCATTTGCATTAGGATAATTAAAGTGTTATCTTATGAATTGATTATGTTAACAAACAAAATTTGGTTGGTTCATTGGTCATGAAAATTGCCATATTATAGTGCCCTTGCTTGGTGTTAGATTACGCTAGAACACTCAAAATCTAATTAAAAGGTGCATATCAATCGATCTATAGAATTGTTTAATGTACATGTAATTTTGTATTGAATCGTGACTTTTAGTGCAAAAGTCAATATACAGCCACACTGACTATGTGATGCATTTAAAAAATTCTAAACAGGTGAACAACTTTTTTTTTTAATGTAAAAAAAAGAAAAACCCTTAAGACCTAGATTTGTTGAACCAAGAGTGATATGAAGTTTACATAGCAGTTTTTAGAATTCGGATTGAAGGCGTTTCTTCTTTTAAATCTCTTCATTTCTGGACCTTTTCAAAAGTATCAAGAGCACCTGTCGTTTGTGTTAATACAAGCAGGGAGAAGGAAATGAGTTTTTGTCTGGTTGTGCTTAGGAATCGTGTCTGTCTGACTACCGTTGGAATCCTGCTCAGCTCAAATGTGGGGATTAAAATCACATAGTATAAATATATATAGAGAGAGGCAGAGGGAAAGAGAGAAAGAGACAGAGAGAGAGAGAGAGAGAGAGATTAAGGGGGAGACAGACAGACAAAATCATTCAAATTTTATTAAGACTTGGAGGTTGAGCATGATCTTGAGTGAGTGACAAAGAGAGAGAGAGAGAGAGAGAGAGAGATTAAGGGGGACAGATAGACAAAATTATTTAAATTATATATTAAAGACTTGGAGGTTAAGCGTTATTGTGAGTGAGTGAGTGAGAGAGAGAGGGATGGAAAGAAAGAGAGGGAGAGAGAGAGAGAGCTGGGATGGGGGAAGACAGACAGAGACAGAAATCAGTCAGATGATGTAATGACAGATACATAAATATACGTGTAAAACTAATGTTGAAGATCTTTGAGTGAAACAGAGCACGGATGAAAAGGAAAAGGAAAACAGAAGGAGCTGTACATTATATAAAGGATAGATGCTCAAATTATTTAATTATAGTGCTCTTCTTAGAACTACAGGAAAATAATGACAACATTCCATCTTCTCCCATGTTTATGTCTTGAAAATCCATTCCTGGAAAATGTCCTTGTTCCATGTGCAACTTTTGTAATGTTTTCTAATTTAGATTGATAGCTATGAAAACCATGTTGTCATAAAATGTAATCATTCATTTACATGCATACCTGTAATTTGATTATTAATTTTTGAATATGTTAACAGCATTGTTAAATGGGTTTTTGTAATTTCAATAATGATTTTTGTTTAAAGAATGCATGATAGAAGATGACAAAGTTTGTTATTTTTTACCAGCTTGAAGCTGATGGATTTTGTCAAACTTTCTTCTCTGCACTGCTGGCTGTGAAATGATTTAAGAAAAAATGGAGGAAAGAAAGGACCATGTTAAATTCGTTAGATACGACTGTGAAAGGCATTCCATTGGTTGTTGTCATGACGATGAAGCAGGCAATCTAATCAGTGTTTTTATATAGGATCATTTCATGTTTGAAAAGACATGGATGGTTTTTATTCCCCCCTCTCTCTCTCCATCTTTCGCTTCTTCCAGTGTGTTGACTTGCCTTTTGGTCTGCTAGCTGTTTGCAGGTAATTGGATGAAGCGCTGGAATTGCAGCCAGTGCACTTTGTATTGAAGGTAGAACTGAGGATGATGATGGTGATGGTGATGATGATGATGATGATGATGATGATGATGATGATGATGATGATGAAGAATAAGAGGAAGATGAATGATAAGAAGACAAAGAAGGAGAAGAAGAGGAGGGAGGAGGAAGAAATGTAGACAATGCGTATGAAAACTTTTGTTTTTCTCCATTGGGATATAATAACGGAAGAGTACATCCAGATCACCTCGAAAAATAGGACTTGGACTTTTAATAGTCTTGTTCTTTTTAATTGATCTTCTCTCACTCTCTTTGCTCCCCTCCCCCCCCCCCTCACTCTGCCCCCTCTCTCTCTCTCTCTCTCTCTCTCTCTCTGTCTCTGCCTCCACCTCTCTTCCCCTCTCACCATTTGTTGGTCTCAATTTTTGTTCTGCCTTTTTGCTTCCTCTTGTCTTTCCTTAATGAGATATGTTTATATAGGGTAGACAGCTTTTTCATGCTCGAAACAAAGATGTTTGTACCTTACCAAAATAGCTTTTGAGGAGCCAAGTGTAGTAGAATCACACAACCTAGATTACATGTTAAAACACAGCAAGAGTTGAGAAAAATGCTTGATCATTAGATTAATAAAAGACTGGCTCTTCCTTTGTCAGGGGACATATTACACAAAGATGTTGATTACTATCCTTCAAGATGAACGTAATGTTTTAGCAAATTACGCAGAAACCTACGTCAGTTGTAGGCGTATATAAACATATAATTGGAAAAGGAGACCTTCGGGATATATTTATTTAGATAATCTTAATTCTTTTTCATTTCAAACCTTACTGTTGTTTTGTAGTTATTGTTTCTTGGTTTTGTTTTTGCCAAATAAAACAACAATAATAATAATAATGATACCGTAGTATATTTTTGGTTCAATTTGGTAACTTCAAATTAAGTCTCTGGGTTTGGGTAATTATCTAAAAATCCACAATCAACATTTTTGGTTGCATAAAGTACAAATTTTCCTTGTCACTTGGTTTTATACAACATTCAAAAGAAAACAAATATAAAAACAAAATTTGTAGCTTTGACCAACACACTGTATGAAATTTATTACAATAGAAAACACAATGAGAATCCATGCATTCCTCACCTTAGAAAAAGACGAGCTGATTGAAAAAATAGGAAACATTGCTCTGCAACATCAGCCCAACCCTGTCCATTTGTCGGCTCCGACTCCCTGGTGGTGGAACATTTAAGATCTCGTTTCAATTTATTGCGGTCATTAATAGCCCTGTCTGTCATTGCCCACCTACATGCATGACCATATGCGAAGGTGACAGAGCATGGACCTACTACAAACCCCATGGACAGAGGTAGCCGGCACAGATTCAATTAACAGGGTGCTTCGCGGTGTCTTTGAAGTCCTGGAGGTTGTTGTGTCTAGGGTCTCACCTTCCGTGGGCTGGCTTCTGATGTCGTCGCCCGCCGAAGAGCTGCTATGTACGACTGAAAAGTGCCAGTCACAATCACTTTCAAGAAATGGTATCTCAAGGATGATTTTGATAGTGTATAGTAATGGCTGGGAAAAAGAAGGTGAGGTGGATAGAAGGTTATGGTAATGTTGCACATGTCATGAGATGATTGATGCTCTTAGTTTTGGTGAAATGAAACTCACTCTTTAAACAAAAAATGGTTTGAATGGTGTCTATCAAATGACAATGCATAGGTTCAAGATAATGGAAAGTTGTGGTAACAGTCATAGAAGTCAACATGTAGTTTTGTGTAATGTTTTATGTTTTAGGGTATTAAGATTTCTTAAAAGCAGGTGAAGGTCGATACTATTTACAATGTTTGATTTCATAAAAGACTTAAATATTCCAATTTACCAACCCAGTTTTTAGATGAGAAACCCCTGTCTTCTTATTGATTAGGCCATTTTGTTGGTTTACACACAAACACACACAAAATCAGACTCTTGAAGAAATCATTTTGGCGGTATTGAGATATGTGTATTTGTAGAAAAAATTTGTTGTACTAAATAGATGACCTTAATGTGCAAGCTATTGAAAAAACAGTTATTATAGTAAAATAAACACACAGACAAGATTCTTTAAAAAATCTTATTTGGTGGGATTGGGTATGCAGCAAACACATATTGAACAAATACAAGAGTTTAGTTTTCTTCAAGACTGTTGTTTGCCAAGACACAGTGGCCACAATTTGAAATACATGAAAACAAACCGGAGGTGGCATGTTTGACAGCATATAGGTCAACCTTTGCGAGAAGAGGACCGTGAACTCCATAAAAAGGGAACATCTATCAGTCCGGCCTGGAGCATGCATTAACTCTCTAAGTAAGTGGAAGGGGGTCGGCAGGAGCAAGTAGCTGAAAAAATTAGAGGAGAAATGTAGAGAGGAGAGATACATGTATATCAGAACATATTTTCTTAGACTTTTCATAAACTGTTTCAAAGAAACTCTGGAATAATTGCTTTACTTCTGTACATTGTCGATGTGAAATTGTATCGCGATGGAAAGAAAGAGGTTCTGTATGTGTTGAGAGGCCGAAAGACATTAAATTATGAATGCAAATGTAGATTAATGTCTTACCAAAGGACGTTATTCATGTAGCTGTAGGTGGTGAGGATCTGCATATTCTGCACCATGTACCTTATGCACAAGACAGCAACGCCTTTCCCAGACAAGATAACCTATACGGTAATTTTTTCCCTAACTTTTGTCATTGATAAATGCAGGTGTTTTACTTGCCACTCCTTATTTTTGCTCGGGAGAGGAGGTGGGGGAAGCTGTAGTTTCAATCGATTCCATCCTCCGACTATCTCTGTATCGATCCGCCCCAATATTGGAGTGACCATGGAGTTCCCTGTATCAGCTAACCAAGCTCGAAGCGCTATTTCTCGGAAAGGTTGAGGGGTTTTTGGAGGGGTTGCGAGGGAGGGGGTGAGATGGTGCGAGGGCTTTTGAGGGTGAAGAGTGTTTGATCATCGCACTGGCCTGGGGAAGGGTGAACAAACGTTGGCGTGGTAAGCTGTGTTTGCCCTCCCGTCGTCGGCTGTGTGCATGGCAGGTCATGGCATGGGGGTACGAGATGGATGCATGAGAAGTGGATGCGAGGGTGACCCAACATTTCGCTCTGGCGACAATTCTCAGAGTTTTGTTTCAATATAGGTATAGGGTTAGGATTATGGTTGCAATCGGGTTTGAAGTTAGGTTTAGGGTTAGGTATACAGGTAGCTTTAGGTCCAGGATTGAAGGCAGGAACTTAGTTAGCACAGGAAGTTGACTGTGGAGCAATTGTTGCAGGATTGTGTGCCATACAACCTATATGGAGATCCAACTCAGAGAGAATAACAACCCCAAAGCTAAATGTATAATATAAAACTCTTTGAAATTAAGGTGATGATTAGACAAAATGTGTTTTGTAGCTGTAGACATATAGAAAGGTCAACATTTTTAAAAGGCATATTTCTAGAATTTCACATCTGCTCGCCTTGCATTTGCTTTTGCTTGAGATTCTGTAGAATACACCTTGAACTTCTCAGGTAACTTCTGATGGTGGGGTGGTTACATGTAATTGCCTTTTGTACATTTGTATGTCTGTAGGGAGGTGACATGTATATCTGCCTTTTATACATTTATACATTTGTGCTGCCTTATTGATAAACATGGAGGGAGACTGATCGAATGAATTAATGTGCAATATGCATTGCTTTCCATCGATCAAACGGCCCCGGACGGGAAGAGCGTCATGAATGTTGAGGAGGTTTTTGAGATGATTCAAGCATTTTTGGATGCTTTGAACATGTTTGAAGGTGAGCTTCACGATGCGTTTACTCAAGTGCCCTCCATTTCTTTGGAGTATGCATGCTTGTCACTGAATGCTAATTGAGAATGGTGCAGAATGATAACATTCCCTTTCTCACAAGTTAACATTCATGAAAACCCATTTATACTATGGTCCACAAGCCCTCCACAAGGAGTGTTATAATGTTAAAGAGGAAGTCACCCAAACCCCCCTTTAACATCATTTTAAAACCTCTTTAAGAGTTACATCGCATGGAACACAGCAGGGCATTTTGATGTTTAAAAGGTGGCCATGGAAACATTACGATTTGAAGATTAAAGTTGCGTAACAATGTTGCCAAACCTTTGAAACCTGCCATAACAAAAGCCCTAAACATCACTACACTTATGCACTTAAATACATTGGGAATTAAGTGCAACTTGTTAGGTAAAGATTACTGCACACTACTAGTTCAAAAGTCATGGTTTCTTGAGGACAGCATGTTATCAGCAGGGCAGGAAATCGACAGGGGCCCCCAAAATATGGAATTTAATCAGGGATTCCATAACGTTAATCTAGACCCCCTCTCCCCCCCCCCCACCCCCACCCCCACCCCCACCCCCACCCCCCGACACTGTGTACTGTAAGTTAAAACTACATGATGGTAGAAAAGAAATGATAACAACAAAACAGCAATGCTTCAAAGTGCAGTACTCCACAGTGAAGATGCACCAGTTGAAGACCTTTTATCACATGACCTTGACGGTAGGAGCTCCGGGAATGTTTATTAGAATGTGTTCAAGTGGTCTAAACATCTCAGAAAGCTCCGTCTCGAGGATGTTTCAAGGAGAGTTACATGATGTTTATCACTTGGGTCACACTTTGCCAACACTTCTGCCTGCTAAGTGTGCATGCATGATGGTGAATTCTATGAAAATAAGAGTGCACTCCATGTTGTTCAGTATTTTCATACCCAGGCACCGAGTCAACATTCAAGACTTTGATTTTCTCTGAATGATTTTTGAAATATGAACGAAATGAGGACTTGACCCTCTTTTTTGCACCCCTAGCACAAGTGTAATGCAGTGATGGAGGTAAGGTGTCTAAGTTCATATCTTATATAGATTCCTTCTAAAGAATGAGAATGAAATAACTCAAAAGTTAAATGAAGTATTATGCATTCCCTCCTCCCTCTCTCATTTATTCTTCTTTCCTCTCTCTCTCTCCTCTCTCTCTCTCCTACTCTCTCCTACTTCCTCTCTCTCTCTCTCCTTCTCCCCCTTCCTCTCACACTCTCTCTCTCTCTCTGTCTCTCCTTCTCCCTCTCTCTTTTTCTTTCTTTCCTTCCTTCTCTCTCTTTCCTTCCTTCTCTCTCTTTCCTTCCTTCTCTCTCTTTCCTTCCTTCTCTCTTTGCCCCCCTCTCAATCTCACTATCTCTTTCACACAAGTAGTATCTCTTTCTCTCCTCTTTACTGTCTTGTCTTTCTCTCCCCTTAACTGTCTTCTCTTTTTGCTTCCAAACTCTTCCATTCCTATTTTCTTTCTTCTCACCTTTGTCCATCATCATCTCCCCTCCCCAGAGATGAGAGGTGTAAAGACAGCGTGAAGTTCGGGACAAGGTCATGAAGGTATCCCCTTACTGGGTTAGCTCTTCTGTAATTGGTTTGGAAGAAAATTGGAAGCAAATGAGAGAAGGATATTGGATGGCTTAGTATAGCATACTACTTCCTTGGTGCCGGATCTTTGGTGGTGGTGGTGATGGTGGGGAGGAGGGGGGGGGGGGAGGGGGGAGAGGGGTGAGAAGAAAAGAAAAGAAAAGAAAGAAGGAGGAGAGAGTGGAGGAAAGGATGGTTAAAGGAAAATGTATTGGAACTTCAATCTTGATTTAGGTGTTGGTGAAATAGTATGTTGAGGGACAGAGAGTGAGAGAGGGGGAAGGGACAGGAGAAAGAGACGGAAGGAGGAAGAGATGGAAAATGGAAGGGAGGGAGAGAGAGGGGAGGGAAAAAGAATGAAGGAAGGAGAGAGGGAAAGAGGGGGGAGAGAAACAGGGAGGGAGAGATGGATAGAGACAAAATTAAAGAAAGAGAGTAATAAGAGAAAAGTCAAATTAGTTGATGATGTAGAGCAAGGTGAAAGGGATAGCAGAGAGAGACGTAAATAGAATGGGATGAGAGAACTTTTCCTATTCCAACGGTAACAAAATTCATATCAGATTGCAGCAAGGAAGAAAAACAATCCCGAAATAAGGCGACGTCCTTCCTTCTGATCGGAGCTACAAATAAACTTCCCGCAGATGGACCAGATGAAAATAAATAATTGGATTGTAGCTAGAGGGGATCGCTTCATTCAATTTATTTAAAGTGGGATTAAGGAAACATTCTTCCAATACTGAAGAGATGAAAGCAACATGTTTTCATGTTTCAGCTCACCTACCCCGGCCATGTCAATTAGATGTTGCCTGGTGTAGCATGCAATGACGTTCAGGAAACCGTCTTCCAAATACGTGAGCACTGTCGAAGTGAAAATCTTTGCAATCCAATGTAACTCGAGTGTGAATTGATCAACGATTGTCTTTTGGATGTTTTCTTCACTTGTCAATTAATTTTTATTTTTCATATTGCAGCAACATAATGCGTGATAACCAAAAATGAAACTGTCTCCAATCGGTTACATATTAACTTGTAGAAAGACATGTTTAAAAAATCAGTTGCAAAAAGTGGGAGGAAGCGAGATTGAATGAGTAATGACTTGCAGAAAACGTTCATTAGTTTTTTTTTCATTTACCAAAAATTTATCATTTTTCCTGAAATTGTCAGGAAAAGTTTAACATCAAAGATTCCCAAACCAAATGTTAAACAACACCTTAACATGTATTGGTTCTATCATGCCTTGAGCTCTCTGTAACTCTAACTTGTACCATCTGTATACTTTAGGTCTGTCATCATCAGCCCGAGTTGGCCAAATAGCCCGCTATTTTGTGATCTGGGAAATTAGCCCGAAGTTAACAAATTGTGTCTTCATCAGCTCAAAACTTGAGCTTGAGAAATTTGCTCAGTGTTAACACATGTGTAGTGCGAGATATTGACCCTTCGAGCTAATACACATTAACACGCATGCCGGGATCGAGAAATCTTCCCGAGTCTTCGGGCTGGTGAAGTCGGACCACAAAAAGCGGGCTATTTTGCAAAACTAGCACAAGATATCTTGGGAAGAATTTTTGATCAAATAGCCCGCTATAAACATCTTCACCTGCCAAAATAGACTGCTATTTTGTGATCTGGCTAATTTCCCGGTTCAGAAATAGCGGGCTATTTGACCAACTCGGGCTGATGATGACGGGCCTTTTCTATTGTACCATACCTAGGGCTGTGCTAGAAAGTTGATTATTAAACCCAAATTGATGAGAGAGAGTAATTATTCATTCTGACTGCGTTCAAATGAGGCACTTGGTCATATTGGACATGCATGTGCTGTTCACTTTTTAAAGTCCTGTTAAGAAAGTTTAACAATGTTTCCAGTTGTACAAATCTGAGATGCAAGGCCCTATGTGTTATAAGTGTCTGTGATATGATGTAATATTGAAGCCCTAAACAAACTGCGCTTCAAAATGATCATGAAGTGCTTCAAAAAAGTAAAAATATTTGAGTGACCGGTTTTAATATACTCATTTTCCCTAATAGACTAGTGTTATAAAAACCGTTGTGAAAACGGTTTTTGAAATTTCGATTTCCAATCATAAATATCTTGATAATCAGATAGGCGATCGGCTTGTAAAAGTGATAGGATTCCCGACTGGCGTGACCTAAAGGTTTATAATTATGATTGCAGCATGAGCTAAATCCAGGATTTTGTTTAGAATCCGAGGCAAATATACCCAATCCCTTTAAGTCTTGAACTGTGTTAATAACATGCAAGGTACACTAGGAAGCCATAACGTTGTCCTAACAGCTACAATTAAAGACAAGAAAGAAAGAAAGAATGAAAACACACAATTTGTTGGTAATCTTCACCAGCTGTTGGGGCAAAATTCAAATCGTCTCCAACTCCAGACTGTCTTGCAAATGTTTAAATCATCAACAATGCTCATCATGATCAACACAGGTATAAGCGTAGGAGTCAGGCAAGCTGTGTTTCTTATCATACCGCTAATCATCCTAGGGTTCTTTCCGAACATCAGATCCACTCTCTTCTCGTCGAGTAGAAAGCAAGGGATCAATATGGACTGCATACTCATAACATGTACCCTCTCTCTCTCACTAGAACCTTTTAGCCAACCTCCTTTGTCCCTTGCGCGAGGGTAGCCAACATGAAAGATTCATGTATTCCACTACCCTGGGCAGAAATTTATTTCATTTTGCCCTCTTCCTGCTATTCTTCTGAAATATTTCATGCATCTAAAGGTGCTTTATAACATTTTAATGAAACTAAAAGTGGTTAATTAGATAGGAGAAGGCTTGGATTTGTTTAAAGGGATCCAGTAACTTTGTCTCAGACTCTGAAACAAAATCCTGGATTTAGCTAATGCTGCAATGATAATTATAAACCTTTAGGTCAGTCAGGAACCATGATCGCCTGTCTCATTATCGAGATATTTATGATCGGAATTACAAATTTTAAAAACTGTTTGCCAAACGGTTTTCATAACACTACCATCTATTGGGGAAAACGAGTATGGTAACCGGTCACTCAAAGATTTTTACTTTTTGAGGCACTTCTTAATCATTTTGAAGCGCAATTTTCTTAGGGCTTCAATATTACACCATATCACAGACACTGATAACATGTAGGACAGTGCATCTCAGATTTAACATTGTTACCGTTAAACGATGCCTTTTTAAAGTGTGAGGGCACCATTGAATTCCTTCCCCTAATTAAAAAAAAGAAGAAAAGCAATAAAGATGGGTGATCATATTTTCAGGTGCTTATTGTTTATTGTTTGTGAATCTGAAGTGGAGGCATGATGCTATATGTCCCTGCCTAAAAAAGTATGCTAAATTCGTTTTAAGATATTGGAGAGGGGGTGGGGGATAGTTGTTCCCCCTAGTCTCCCCTTCCGAATGTTACTACATAAAACCATATGTTGCATTATCTTGCATAACAAATTTATGCTGGCAAAAAACTTAATCGCGACCTTACCACAAACTTACTGCAAGCTTGCAGGCAAGGAGAGAAATGCCTGATATTTTTTATTTAGGATACCAGTTTTCATGGAAAGCCAAAATCAAATGGGGCAAAACCAATTTTGGTTATTGCTAGTCCCCTTTAAGATTTGCTTATCCTAGCCAGTCACCTAGCCAGGTAGCTACCCATCCATCATGTCTCCGCTGCCTGTGTATACCTGCCCGAGGTGATCGAACATGAGACACTAACTGAGATAAACTGCCGAGCGCTAATGGTGATTACGGGCACGTCTTCCTTGTAATCAAACAGTTGCAGATAATTTCTCCGCATCATTTCATCTTTCTGTCTCACTGCCTTTCTTCTTCATATATTTTCACTTGTTTCTTTTCCCTTCACCCACTCTGTCTATTTCTCTCTCCCTATCTCTCTCTCTCCCTATCTCTCTCTCTCTATCTCTCTCTCTCTCTCTCTCTTCCTCTCTCCCTCTCTCTCTCTCTCTTCCTCTCTCCCTCTCTCCATCTCCCCCCTCCCTCTCTCCCTCTCCCTCCCCCTCTCTCTCTCCCCCTCTCTCTCTCTCCCCCCTCCCTCTCTCCCCCTCCCTCTCTCTCTCTCTCTCTCTCTCTCTTTCTCTCTTCTTCCCCCTCTTCTTCCCCCTCATTCTTTTTCATTAGCTCACTCCATCTTCCCCACTCCCATCTTTGTCCCACCTCACCCTCCCTCCCTCTCTCTTTCACACTCTCTCTCTCTCTCTCTCTCTCTCTCTCTCTCTCACATTCGTTTGTTGGTAATCTTCACCAGCTGTTGGGGCAAAATTCAAATCGTCTCCAACTCCAGACTGTCTTGCAAATGTTTAAATCATCAACAATGCTCATCATGATCAACACAGGTATAAGCGTAGGAGTCAGGCAAGCTGTGTTTCTTATCATACCGCTAATCATCCTAGGGTTCTCTCTCCCCCTCTCTCTCTCTCTCCCCCCTCCCTCTCTCCCCCTCCCTCTCTCCCTCTCTCTCTCTCTCTTTCTCTCTTCTTCCCCCTCTTCTTCCCCCTCATTCTTTTTCATTAGCTCACTCCATCTTCCCCACTCCCATCTTTGTCCCACCTCACCCTCCCTCCCTCTCTCTTTCACACTCTCTCTCTCTCTCTCTCTCTCTCTCTCTCTCTCTCTCTCTCTCTCACATTCGTTTGTTGGTAATCTTCACCAGCTGTTGGGGCAAAATTCAAATCGTCTCCAACTCCAGACTGTCTCTCCATCTCCCCCCTCCCTCTCTCCCTCTCCCTCCCCCTCTCTCTCTCCCCCTCTCTCTCTCTCCCCCCTCCCTCTCTCCCCCTCCCTCTCCCTCTCTCTCTCTCTCTCTCTCTCTTTCTCTCTTCTTCCCCCTCTTCTTCCCCCTCATTCTTTTTCATTAGCTCACTCCATCTTCCCCACTCCCATCTTTGTCCCACCTCACCCTCCCTCCCTCTCTCTTTCACACTCTCTCTCTCTCTCTCTCTCTCTCTCTCTCTCACACACACACACACATACACACACACACAATATACAGAAAAACATATTTTCAGACAATAACAATCTACTTTTAAAACGCATTAAAAAAATAGGCAAGTGGGAAATTAATATTTTACAATTAACAGAATTTGTGAACCCAGGAGACCGCCATCAAGAGCGTGTTGCCTGATGTCGATGGTGGCCTCAAGGTAGCAAAAAAAAGGTGGCATTATTGTTGATGATAAAGCATGCTGATTCCCACTTCAATATTGGGGAATATGAAATCAAGTACACTTTCTTAAATGTCATGAGAATTATTTACACCTCTCACACGATATGGCTTGCAATCTGAAAATTAGAATTTTAAAATGACATTTTCGGCTGTCACCTGAGCTTATATCTGCTCCAAACTAGAGAGCCATGTTCACGCCCGTTGATAGTCGTAGGGTCAAGGGCTCAGGTAGTGTTCGCACATAATTTTAATTTAATCATTCCCACTTTATTTCATAGTAGACAAGTGTATTGACAATAGAATATGGAGTTTAAATTATGACCGTTGATAATTAGCTACTCCGTTTACTCTATACTAGAAAACCTTGTTCACATCGATTGAGTTGGGTTGAGTGTCAACTTTTCGTTTGTTTGGAGCCAGAAGGGCATTATCTAGTAGAGTTTAACATGGAGTTAACGCCCTTTTAGCTCTGAGCAGGTGATTAGACATATAGCTTTCTGTGCTTATATGATCTAATGGCATACAAGTCCTGG